>MU159922.1:96709-114393 GCA_015888305.1 Antheraea pernyi | reverse complement strand
GGAAATTCCTTATGGATACGCCACCCTCCCGGGGGAGAGGGTGGGTTATGTCCGAGTCGTACGGACTAAAACTCCACGGTGTACCGACAGACCGTTTTGTGGGGGTGGCAAGGGATCGTTCAAGCTAATCAACCTTGTAGAGCCGCCCCCACGGTCCGCCCGGCGGAAGGTGACCGCCGGGCTCCTACCTATAGAGGGACAGACCGGGTACACACCGGCTGCCCCCCCTCGTCCGCCGGACCCGTGCAATGAGGAGATGGGCCCCCCGGCCCATCTCCTCAGGTCCGGCTACGGTGGCAGGAGGAGTTGGGCGAAGCGCCTTCTCCTCCTGCCTGTCCTTCTTTGGCGGAGACGGCCACTCAGCGGGTCTGCCTCGCGGGCCCTCTCCGCCTCCTCCTTCTGCCTTTTCCTGACGATTATTATGCTGGGGTTGAGTATTTCAATTACATTTTATTGAATTTTATTGCTAATTTATTACCAATATAATATATCATTAAATATTGTAAATGACTAACTGTGCTCGTGGCTCAGTCCACGTATGTAACATTTTTTTGTAATTCGTATCGGCTTTAATAGACAGTTAAGATATTGTGACCTACATAAATATGTGTAATTGGTATACGTAGATACCAACTTCTATGGTAACCCCTTGAACGGTATAGAAGTTCCAATGCAGTGCCACCAGGTGGCGAATTGTGGCAAAATGGACAACATAAAAACCTTCTCCATTAAAAACAAGTGTAAATATAACTTTCATAGTGATTGGTTAAACCGGTTTTGAAGACCGTTACTAATCTCAAATATATACACCAACATTTATTTTTATAGATGTAGGTAAAAAACAAATGCTGTGTCCAATAAAAATAGGTTTATTTATATTATTTCATTTTATATTTATAATAATAATCCTTTTTTGCCTTGATTCAGGCTCGTACGCATTAATTAAAATGGAATGAGAATGAAAAATACCCTATACGATTTAGAAATAACATAGCTTCGTATTAGTGATGGAATTCCCAAAATCATAAATAAATAAAAATCATAAATGAGTCGGCTCGCCCGGGGTAGTACCACCCTCTCAGAGAAAACAGACGTGAAGTAACAGTGCTTGCATTGTTGCGTTTCGTTCGATCAGTGAGAGTGCCGGGGGCCCTTTTCACCCCTCTCCCTTCCCTCCCTCCCTCTTCTACCTCTCCCCTTCCCCACCAATACAGGCTGGCAACGCACTTGCGACTCCTCGGGTAGCTGGTGTCTATGGACGGTGGTGATCACTTAACTTCAGGTGACCCACCTGTTCGTTTGCCTCCTATAATATAAAAAAAAATCAGATGTGCAAAGCTAAAGATAACCTCCTACAAGCATATTTACAATGTTTGCCTTATTATTTTAATAGTACCTACAATCGTATAGATTTTTATAATGTTAGATTATTCGACTCTGCAGTCTATATAAATGCAGTGATAATTAATTATAACGCTATTAATATGTTATCCGTAAATAATAAGTAACAGATAATTATGTTGCCAAAATCAAACCAGAGAATATTCTGTTTTAAATCGCGTAAAACAATACAGCGGTTTAAAGTAATTTACGTATATAACACAAACATTTATAATAACTTGTAAACCTTAGTAAAACAGGGGTAAATTTGGCGTAATAAAAACCAAGCAACAACTAGAGATATAATTAGTAGAAATGGAGTGTTGCCTCTTCAATAAGACGCTGTTCATTTAAAGAGTTGTGTAACTCCCTGGCTCCGTGGAAGTTCGTCTCGACGAGAGGCGACAGACGGCGTAATGTGAAACTCGCAACATTGCGCCAACGATATTATTCTTTCCAGAGTATTTTCACGCTATCTTATTATTACTTGAGACTTCAGTGTACAGTAAACAAAAATATAAACTACAATAAGTTATAATAATATATAGTCACATGATAACTATAATAACCTTAAATTATACATATTTATTTAACAAACCATAGTCGCTTTTGCAGTCTGTATGTGTGTCATATTATTTCTTCTAAAGTATGAAATGAATTTTGATACGGTTTTCACTATCATTTTGAGAATTTATTGTGGAATGTTTATATGTATAATAAGTGCATTGTAAATTTATTTACAGTAGAGAAAAATTGACGTATTATAATGAGGTCGTGGGAAGGAGTTTTCGAGCGCTTATAGTATACTATCGGCCCCGGCAGACGTTGTCCCGCCCTGATTATAAAAAAGAAATCCTTGACAAATTATATACCAAAACCTTCATGAGTCACTTTATCTACTGGTGAATACAGCATGAAAATCGGTTCAGTAATTTTTGATTTTCAGACAGACACACGTACACAATGTAATGATACCTACCTCCTAAGAATAGTAACTCACTCTAGAACTCAAAGTAATCATTTTTATCGTTTAAATATTATTAAAAAAATAATTGATGATTCGCGATATTATTTTGACCAATATTGTATTAATCATTATTCAATTAAATGAATCAGTTATGATGGGCCAATAATGTAGATTAAAATTGCCCTTTACCACATGTAATTTTAATGTGATTTCTTAGAAGACATCACAGATTTCAAATAACGCTCAATAAAACTTGTAGCTTAACTTAGCTTCTATAATCTTTTTTCTTTTTTTTTCTCGAACTGACTACTACGCTATTGACCAAGTAAGGTTTTACCGGACTAAGGCGAGTGCTTAAGGCATTCAGCCGATATTCTAAAATCTACATATATATATATATATATATATATATATTGTTAGCACTGTTCGTACTACTATTGACTTACTATCGACTACAGCGGGGGTGTTACTAATGACTTGACACGCCACTGGTCGAAAGTTATCGGCCGGTCGTATCTTGACTGAATGCTATAAAAGGCGAGTCTGTCGAGTCATTGGGAACTTGTAGTCCGGTGAAGCTGTTAAGACCTTGCTAGGTCAATAGCGTAGTTAGTTCGAGAAAAAAAAAGTCATTGGGAACATTCTTGCTTGTTCGTGTCTCTGGAAGGTTATATCGCGTGATTGTTGTTGTATTGCGTGAGTTCTTTCCAATTTACATTACAGTTACAGTTACATTTACAGTATTTCTCTGGTGTATGAGTTTTCGTGTAGAGATATGTAATTGTGTTATTTTTTATATAAATCCGTTTCTGGTATTCTAATATCGGAAGTGGGATTTATTTTTAAATCGATGTACTTCTGGTATTTCTAATAATATATATCTATAACTTTGATGAATTATAAACATCAAAGCGACAAAAATTGCACCAAACTTAATCACTTAATCACACTACTTTAGTACATTGCACCAATGCGAAAACGGGGTGGGTTGCTAGTTTAATTATAAATATATTACGCCATAATGTGAGTTCATTTGGCGTACTGAATCCCAATCGAGCTGGATTCGGATGCAACACCGCGGCACTGTTAGTGGGTATCACCTTGAATACTGAATCCGAAACGAGCTGTTTTCGGATATCGAATCCCCCACGAGTCACTAATCAAGCAAACTTTGATCGATAACCAGCGTTTTAACCAGCCGTTTAAACGTAAGCCGTGACTAATTTAACTATTCGTTCACATTTCGATCGGTAGTCATGTCGTATAGGTTCAGTTTTAATTGTAACTACGATTCGATCATTAGCTACCCATTTTAAGTTAAAAATAATTATCATTTGTTAGATTAATAAGTAATGAGTTACCTGGTATGGTGTTCCCTCATACATGGGACTTTTCAAAAAGCGTTTGAAACATGCTCTTTAAGTTCGACAAAACGACGGTGATGCCCCAGATATTACAGTTTTCCATGAGCGACAATAATCACATAACATCAAAAGGCCCGTGTGCCAGTTAGCTGTCAGTTGGCATTAAAAAAAATCAAAAATTTATTAGTATACTTTCTACACTTTGTGGCATACTATGCCACAGATTGGACCAACTCTTTACAATCTTAATAAATCGCTGCCTCCTTACCGCCCCCCGCGCGGCCATCGATCGAACGAGCGGCGTCCGCGCACCCTCACCCGCCTACTCGCGGAGATACTTTACTGGAAAATACACGTATCCCGCGCTCTAAATTTTGTGGTATATTACGTTATACATTCTTGTACACTGTATCTCTGTTTATATTTTTATAATTATTAAACTTGGATTTTTAGCATGTCCGTATTTTAATGTGGGTTGTGTACACCACGCAGCCCACAACTTCTAAGTTTGCGTAAATTAATCAGTACATAAACTAACTCATTATGTTTTATATACGTAATTGATATATACTACAATGATAGCGCTGAATACCTATTCTAATTTTTTACGTTATATAATAAGTAAACACACTTGCAGTCGATTTGGCATAAAATTACTACAGTAGACTGCGACGAAACATAACCAACCTCGAGAGAACCACCATTCTGAGGCTAGATATAAGAGATTACCTCTCCTGAGAAATGACTCGGAACGCCTTATATTTTAAGATATATGCAATAATAATAATAATATATTTTAATGTTCCTAATCAACGTGTACATAATTTACAGTAATATTGGTATCTGCACTGGTTATAAACCGTATCGCAGATATCACAGTTTCTTATAATGAGAACTAAAACAAACAGTGACTTAAACATATGTAATAAATAAAAACTTAGATTAACTTAACTGAATATAAGAGACTACAGTGTAACACGGTATTCCGAGTGAGGCTGTGATTTCTGATAATAATGAGTGAATTGTTTTTTAAATAAAAGTGTGTGTTTTGAACTACCGAAATTATAAGTATAATTTAAATCGTGGTTTTAATAATTTGTCTCTATTTGTATAACTTTGTGAACCATTTGAACTTGAATTTTTTTAATAGTATGTCTGTGGTATTGATTTATCCCTAGTATTTTATTTGCTTTATTATAGAGCAATCCGCCTAGGAAGCCTTCAAAACGACAAGCAAACCAAGTATTATGTTTATGATATTATAAGTATAAAAAAGTCAATAATCGATGCTTCATAGTCCACAAATCGCTAGAACTGAAATCAAGCCGTAAAACTTTTCAATGGCTATTATTAATGCCGATGATATTAATTATTATATCGTAGGACATTTTCTACTCAAAGGACCATAATACAGTTTCTTTATTTATAGCAAAATAGAACTTAAAGTTTAGTTAATACATCAATATTATTACATAGTATAAAACAAAGTCCCCTACCGCGTCTGTCTGTCTGTCTGTTCGCGATAAACTCAAAAACTGCTGAACGGATCTTTATGCACCGGTCTTTTTCACCGGTGGATAAAGTGATTCACGAGGAACGTTTTGGTATACAATTTGTCCAGGATTTCTTTATAATCTGGGCGGGACAACGTCTGCCGGGCCCGCTAGTTAAGAATAATTTATTTTTTTACTTAAATGTGTTATGATAATTTTCTACTATTTATTTTATCTATAATGTAAACGTACGTTTTATTATCAATTCCGTTGTATCATTATTTCATCTTCAATTAATTTTTATTTATATCAAATTGATTCACAGACACAGGTACAAATAGTATTTTTTTATACCATTGGTGGCAAACGAACATGTGTGACACTTGATGGTAAGGAAAAAAATTGTTGCATGTGTCTAGGAATAATTAATAAAATACATTTCAATCATTTTTAGAAATGTCTGTCTGTTTGTCTATCTGTCTATCTATTTGTCCATTTGTATGAATACGCATCACTGTTAAAGTCCTGCGTTCACAATAAAACCTCATCAAGAAAATCATAAAGCATATCCTCGAAAATAACTTAGTCTACGTTTCATTAAAACTGGTCAACTCTATCAAAAAATATTGTAATTTGAATTCTCGAGTTAAGTACTAGAGAAAAGAAGATAAGTAAATGGACTTAATACATACAGATGATAGAGATACAAAGAATAGTACGCAACTCACACAGAGCAGCAACAAAGATTATAGCATACTCGTGAACATACACAAGGAATTTAAGATTGGTGGCGTAGAATGACATGACGACATAAGGAAGCGTCATGTCGTTTACCGTAACGGAATATAAGTCGATTTTAATAACAAAAATTCATCAATCCTGCAACCACTTTTAAGCATAGTCTTAAATTCATGGTGGTCGCGACCTAATGGTTTAATTCAATAAGATATCTAAACGATGTTCGATGGATTGAGCATAGATATATAACTATAAATATTAGTCGGAGAAAAAATGGTAAAACGTTTCTTACGAACGCTGCCTTAACGATGAGAGAGATGATTGAGTTCTAAAAAAAAGTTGTAGCTTGATAATGCCTATTACCGCCCAACGAAGTGGGCACGGGTCAGCTAGTATCCTATAAAATAATGAAGAAAGAAATGAACGAGCACACAAAACATGATAATTTCAATGCTTCATGAAATAAATCAATATTATCTAGTCATACATAACGTTAAAAGAAAAATAGTATATAATTAAAAGGCGAAGGGAAAGTATTTATTGTAATGGAGTTTTTATTTGTAGAACGTAATCGTTATTACGTTGCATTTCTCTCGGCGGAGATAAAGAAAATAAACAAGGTCTCTTTTTATTTTCCTGTGAAAGCCTTCTTGACGAGGGTCGCTCGGTGTTAGTCAGCATCGAAATGAAATGAGGGATAAAAACTAAATTAAATGCTAATTGGGAGATTCAACAGGAGCCGGGGGATGGATTCGATCGTGTCGTTCAGTTGCGCAACGGTATTGAGCAATAAGGCGTAATGAAGCGCAAAATAAATTCAACTATTATACATACAACATCGGAACGAGATTTTAATAGAAAAAAGAATTCACTACATTTTAACTTTCTAACGTACTTCCTACAGCAAATACTTCCTGAAATTAAATTAATATTTTATAAATATTACGCACACGAAGCTATAAGTTTTTTTTAATATCATAGGAGGCAAAAGTACAGGTGTGTCACCTGATGTTAAGTGATCACTACCAACCATAGACACTTGCAACACCAGAGGAGTCGCAAGTGCGTTGCCAGCCTGAGTTTGGGGGAGGGGGAGGGGAAATGGGCCTCCGGCGTTCTTACTGAACGAAATGCAACGATGCAAGCAGTTACTTCACGCTGGTTTTCTGTGAGAGGGTGGTACTACCCCGAGTGAGCCGACCCATTCATGCTGAAACCAGTTATAGCTTCAGCGTGGCTCTACCACCTATAATATTATTGTATTGGTTATTGAATATACACCGGCTGATTTCAAAACGCGACACGCGTAATTGTGCCGCGATATGGAATGTTATAATCAGTATATGGTGGTTACGATATACTCGAATACAATTGCATTGACCTATCACTCAGTATACAATTGAAGCGTGCAACACATTGGTATATAAATCATCACTTACCAGAGCTTACCAGGTTTACAGCAACACCAGAGGAGTCGCAATTGCGTTACTGTGTTTGGAGGAGGGGGAGAGGGGACGAGGAAGGGGAAAGGGAGTTGGGCCTAAGTATTATGAAGCTATGATGGCTTAGGTGAAAGTGTATTCCGACACGTAGACGTAGGTTCGAATCCTTACAACTGAATCAAAGCTTCCGGTGAAAGAAAACATGGTTATGAAGCCATAACACGGTGGTAGGCTTTTTCCTAAGCCCGCCTGGGTAGCTACCACCCTCGAGTTAAAAATCTGTCGCTAAGGCCCTATTGATGTATTCCGGCAGCTGTGCTTGACAACCAGTTTCCTCTAGGTAAGGAGTGTTTACCATTTTATAGTCTTCGTTTAAAATCAGACAATATTGCGGTCACAGGCTACAACCTATACGGTGTTATTACAAAAAAGTTAAATACGTATTGTACACTTGCTTTAAAGGCAAGTTCGCGTTATCCTTTTTCGCAAGTCTAACGTTTTTTTTCGGGCGTTATCCTCTTGGAAATCTGCACCTAGCCGGGCAGCACAGGTGAGAATGCCAGATTTCTACTGACTAAACACCCTCGGTGTTCTTCTTGCACCATTTAGCCGGGCGGGCAGGAACGGCCTCTGCAGTGCTTCTACCTGACCCGGCAGGTGTTGAGCCCTCATCAGGGCCTCGACTTGTAGTCTGGAGAGGGAAGACCAAGTCTTCGCAAGGCTAACCTAATACAAAGTGAGACAAAAGAGCAAGATGGCGAACATTCAGTGACCGCGGTGCATTTAATTCGAGACCTTTTTAAAGTAAATCTTCAATACGTATTTAACTATTTGTAGTAAACCCGATGGAGAGTAAAAAAAAAAAAAATATTATTCCATCTAGAAAGTGGGCATATACATAGTACATATTCAGCGTACATTCTAAATATGTACTATTTCGCATCTGATGTAATGGATTCCGATTGAGAATAGAATATTTATACAGCAGTATTCAGGAAGCAACATCTTCACCTGGAATTAAAATGGCACACTACCTTTACTGGTAAAACTTCAATTTGGACTGTCTGCCTGCTGCCAGAGCCTGCTACCATAACAATCACACCCACATCTACAATCCACTGCTATAAATACCTTCTAAACATATAAAAGTGATTGATAAAATAACCCTTTTTTAGAATTGTTTTACAAAACCAGAATAAAGTTGAAGGTGAGATTAAATTAGGGTTATAAGGAGTAAAAAAAATATTATTCCATGTAGAAAGTGGGCATATACATAGTACATATTTAGCGTACATTCTAAATATGTACCATTTCCGATCTGATGTAATGGATTACGATTGCGAATAGAATATTTATACAGCAGTATTCAGGAAGCGACATCTTCACCTGGAATTAAAATGGCACACTACCTTTACTGGTAAAACTTCAATTTGGACTGTCTGCCTGCTGCCAGAGCCTGCTACCATAACAATCACACGCACATCTACAATAAACTGCAATAAATACCTTCTAGACGTATAAAAGTAATTGAGAAAAATAACCCTTTTTTCGAATTGTTTTACAAAACCAGAATAAAGTTGAAGGTGAGATTAAATTTGGGTTATAAGAACATATTGGGTGTTTCAAACGAGGTGTGTAGAGGCATATCTACAGGTGGCATAACGATAACGACTGCCAATAGGATTATGGCGGTTGCCGTTATTTCTAGAATGTATCTTACATTCCTTCGAATGTCTGTAATTTTATCAAGCCAATATAAGAAAATATATTCGGGTATGGGATGTGTTGTTTAATATTTAAGACACCCAAGCCATCCTGTAGTGGTAGAGCCACGCTGAAACTATTATTGGTTTCAGTATGAATGGGTCGGCTCGCCCGGGGTAGTACCACCCTCTCATAGAAAACCCACGTGAAGTAACAGTGCACGCATTGTTGTGTTTCGTTCGTCCGATACGAAATATATATAAGAGTTGTTGAGGCATGTATGCCTGGTACACATATATGTTTCAACAACTCATATATGTCTGAATAGTTAGTTTAGCTTAGGTTAGCTCAGATAGGTCGCGAATTGCAATATATCAGGCAAGCCGAGGTGTGCCGTGCACCCTTGAGCTAGTTGTCAAATAAAATCGGCTGAGTGCCTTAAGCGCTCGCCTTAGTAGTCCCGTGAAGCTGTATAAGACCTTACTAGATCAATAGCATAGTCAATTCGAAAAAAAAAAACTGTTTTTGGATAGGCTTAAAAATTCCAAAGGTTCAACCAGTGTATATTTACCGAACTAATACGATTACCGTCGTGTTTGAGGTATGAGTTGAGGTACTTGAAGAAAGTTTAACGACGACAGGCTTAGATGAGACATTGTAATTTGAACTACATGGTACTTGCCATTGGGTGCAATGGAGTAAAACATTTTGTTTATTTTTCGCTTTCGGTTCTCCACATGAGTTTTTTTAATTTTATTTTTGGCAACCATACTTCTAGTAGATTATTAGTACCATTGTCGAATAGTGGTAGGTGTTGTAGGTGGTAGAGCCACGCTTAAGCTATTATTGGTGTCAGCATGACACGCTTACACATGCAAGTGGAAAGGTTTTATTTTTTCCCTTATCAAACTGAAATAGTTTATATAGGCATTGTTGCGTTTCGTTCAGTAAGTGAGAGCGCCGGAGGCCCACCTCCCCTAGACCCTTCCCTTCTCCTCTCCCCCTTCTCCAAACACAGGCTGGCAACGTACTTGCGACTCCCTTGGTGTTGCAAGTGTTTATGGACGGTGGTGAGCACTTAACATTAGGTGACCCACTTGCTCGTTTGCCTCCTATGATATTAAAAAAAAGATAATGATATTACACTTTCCTATGATCATTTTAATGTTGCAGTTAAACATGAAGTTGTTTTTGTTGTAAGTCAGAATCCATGCCCCGTGGTATTGCGTCATATCCACTTCATTTTTGCATAATAACCAAACTATATTACGTAAAATACTATCAATATTACAAAATAGTCAAATAACACAAGATAATTAATAAACTATAAAATCCACTACATGATATTCCAAGATCCCACTAAAAACTCACCTAAGATATTGTTTAATTATTCACAGTTTGATCACAATTATACCTTATGTTAAGCGACGATGTATATCTATATAGTAATATCAGGTGACCCACAAGTTCGTTTGCCAATTATGACATAAAAAAGCAAAGAAAATAATAAATCATATATATAAGCATAGAGTAATTTAGTGTTATTTTTATTGAAATCGGTCTACTCTATCAAAAATTATTGTAGTTTTAATGTCGACACGGCTTAAGTATGAGACAAAAGTAGACAAGTAAATGGACTTAATACATTCAAGTGACTTTATTTATCACTTTTTTTTACATAAGCTTTCACGCAGACGAAGTCGCAGACACAACTAGTATCCTATAAAATAATGAAGAAAGAAATGAATGAGTATACAAAACATGATAATTTCAATGATTCATGAAATAAATCAATATTATATTATAACCTTACTCTTAGAAAGAACTAAGTCTCAAGTACGGCTACTAAAACACATGCTTGGTGAAAGATTTTCAAGTTAAAGGTGGCAGTATCATGTTAGAAAATGCTAATATCACACTATAGTATTATTGACGATGATTTTGATCACCGAAAGTTCAGAATAATTTTAGGATTCGAAACTACGTCGACGGAGATGGTGCCCAAACACAATACCATCTATACGTCATTGCTTTAAAAGTGTTGGTCTGTGTTAGAATATCTGTTTAAATCCGGTCTTTATAATATAATAATCTGTATTATCTATATGTATAGACGAAGACAAATCAGTACAGTACCTTTTACCTTTCTTGCCGAGCTTTAGTGTTATCAATTTAAGAAAAAAATTAGTTATTTACTTAGTTTTTTTTGCCACCAGGGAATCAAAGTCTTTATTTATAAATCTCTATTCGTTATACATAACATATATTTCTTCTACAAGCAACAATATTGGCACATCGCATATATTTTAGAAAAAAAAAAAATTTAAATACAGATAACAATAACTATATATTACCACGTCAAGAAAAAATTATGTACCCATTATTACGGTCGAATTTGGGTCATTTGTTAACTCGTATATTCATCATCTAACAATAATAGGTAATGTACTTGCGTGAGATAATTTCGGTATGAAAAATGATTCAAACTGCTACGAGAAACCACAATAGAGCTCATAGATATACACTAAGTATACTTCCAGTAACTATATTTTAAATAAAATATACATTAGTCAACTTTAAAAAAAAAGTGTGCGTGTACTTATGTACACGCGTTAGAAGTTATACTTCTTTGGCGTAACAAGATAAAAATCTTTTCAAAAAATTTATCTTTCGCCTTATTCTACGTTTGTGGAAAAAACGACACTGTCAATAGAAAAAGGTTTTTAATACATTTAATGTTTTAATACAAAGAAATACAAACAACAAATACAAAGAAACAAAATGTTGACTATAGCTAACTTCAGGGTGTCGGTTTTTCGTGATGGTGTGCGCGCGCATCGCAATAACTTCAGGGTGTCGGTTTTTCGTGACGGAGTGCGCGCGCATCGTAAAAATTTACTGTCATCATTTTTCCCTAACGTGCCAAAAGAAGTATAACTTCAAAAACATAATAATATAAACTTATTAGTTACGTCAAATATTATTTACTCCTTTGAAGTCGTGAGAAATATCATAGTAAATAACATAGTCGTAATCTCCTTGTATACTCCAATAAGTACATAGTTAATTAAATTTTATTATTACACACGTATATAATATATCATATATATACATAAATACGTGCATCGCCGCTTGATAAATACTCTTTAAACCTTTCCGTTCGTGTAATAACTGGTAGCTGAGACGAGTTTTTTCCGTTTATTGGGTCGTTAGGATATAATTTCATCTCGTGTTTATGATATCATAAAAAGTTTGCAGCGCCTCTACAACCACTGTCAATTACCGTTCTCAGTTCCCTTAAGGCTCTTTGCTACCGAATTTACCCTTATAACTCATTAAATATTATTTTCTTTTAAAATACATGTAATATTTTCTATTATGTTGTAAATATTAGGTATTGATTTGATTCAGATCAAATATCAGTATTTACAACCGGGATGATATTTTAACAGACAGATTAATATAAGGTAAAATAACAATTACAATGGATATTATAATTTACAAAATTACTATAATAATAATAGGTTTTGCAAATGTATACTAGCAGTAGCAATTATACTGCTAGCATAATTAACTCTAGCTTAATTATTTCAGTAATACAGCAAGACCGCATAGCTCATTCAAAATCTTCATGGAGTGGAATATGTACTTTAAATATAAAAATCATTACAACCCGTGTACACCCGTGTAAAATAATTATCCCAAGTAATTTGCATTTTCAAAGGTTTTTTTTTCGAACTGACTACGCTATTGACCATGCAAGGTCTTAACAGCTTCACCGGACTACTAAGGCGAGCGCCTAAGGCACTCAGCCGATTTTATTTTGGCAACTAGCTCAAGGGTGCGTGGCACACCTCGGCTTTGGCTGTTGCCTGATACATGCAATTCGCGACCTATGTGAGCTAACCTAAGCTAAGCTAACTATTCATACATATATGAGTTGTTGAAACATATATGTGTACCAAGCATACATACCTCAACAACTCTTATATATATTTCGTATCGGATCATTTTCAAAGGAATTGTACTGTTCTTATCAGTAATAAGGATAAATGGTAAAAACGAATTCACAAAACAACGACTAAGATCGATATATAAAGTTCCATCGACAGCGAAGTCCTTAAACTATGCTCTATATACATCTTTATATATAAAAATCTATGTTTGTATTTTTGTCCGCTACGCATGCCGAAACTACTGAACAGATTGAGATAATAATCTAAGGGGGTATTCTGGGGACGCTGGAGAGTGTTCCTGGCTCAAAAAATCTATATATATAAATGTTTAAAAAAATAATATTAATGAAATTCTTTGCTTTCAAGAAAGAAAAAGCCCTTTCTTCTCATTGAAACTTTTTAATATTGTTTTAACATGTTTAACATATTCCAATGAAACATCAGTTATCACAATTATTCAATTCCATTTTTATCATTGTTATTGTTTAGAAATGTATGTAGTTCTGGCAAGGATACGAGGACATAGTAGGATCCAGGGTAATGAAGCTGTTGTTCTTATAGCTAAGGAAGCTATCCAGACTGGATATTTTGATCACTATAAAACCTATGTACAGGATTTATTCTTCAATCACGGAACTCAAACTGGAATGTAGTCAACCAAATTAAAGGTAAAACTATACTCCCATCCAGGATAACATTCCTGGTAAGCCGTCATGGTTTTATAAATTTTGTAACTGTTGCAAGTTTTTTGCGTCGACTATCTGTAAACTGAGAATCTATCTATAGACGTGCGCTCTCCAGACCATCTTGCAAAGCTCAGAATCAGGGACAATCAACAAGAAATGGCACAAAGGTGTGTGTTTTCTCCTTTTGTCAATACTTTGGCTAATTCTATATGTTTTAGCAAAATTAAACTTTAACATAACACAATAACTAACAGTAATTATTATGTAAATATATATTTATTTAAGGCATGACGTCTGTAAGTGTTGTGTTTGTTTTTGTGTATCTCAGTGGCCTTATCTGGAAGCACTAAATTATATAATAATAATTTAATACCACCCATGAAGTTACACTCCCATGACTGAC
Source organism: Antheraea pernyi (assembly GCA_015888305.1). NCBI lineage: Eukaryota > Metazoa > Arthropoda > Insecta > Lepidoptera > Saturniidae > Antheraea > Antheraea pernyi. Next base: position 100,260 of record MU159922.1, on the reverse strand, counting down.
TTGACACTGGTAGAATTCGTATCTATGAAACTCCAATATGAAAAAGTTGAAATTGAAGTTAGTGAGTTTGGAAGTTCGGGGTAATAGTCTCTGGTACTACTGCTCCGATTTTGAAAATTCTTTCACTGTTAGAATACACCTATATTTGATTACTTTCTATTTTGGTAAATCTATATTTTCAATAATTGATCACAATCAATGTAATTAAAATTATCAAAATACTATCATATGGCGTGCGTTGCTGGAATGATTTGAATTAAAGAAATAAAATCCATAGCAAAATTAATTACTGTTACCTTTACAAAAAATATGAGACATCATACATCGGAGTTTAATATTTCAGCCAAAAAAATTGTTTTTATGTGAAAAAGAAAATAAATGTTACAGTTACAAATTACTAAAGTTATTAGATACAGATTTCGTGTATACTTTACAAATTCTTAGTAAAACAGATATCTAAATGAAAATGGTTTAATTTCATGGAAATAAAGTTTACTTTTTACAGCATGTTAATTGATGGAGTTGGTTAGAAGATAATGAGGAATAAAACTATAAGGTATATACGGTAAAATTATTGCGTTGTTGCGAAGATAGTAAATGGGGCGCGGAGGTGAGGGCCAGAGGAGCAGCCCAGGGGATACCTGGAAGACATTTCTTGCCAATATATATAGGTTAGTTTGGAATCACAATTGGACCCGGTAAATATCGCTATAGCCCGACTATAGATTTTTTAAGATTTTTCATGTTTGGAAATGAAAATTAGAACCGGTAATAACTGATCAACTAATTATAGAATGTATTGTTTTCGTCATAGCGAAAGTTTGTTTTAGTTCTTAATTAAATAATCAAAAACAATAATTACCGCAGTCTGTCGACTTTTGGACCTCGTTATGCTGGTCTATAAAAATATAACGATCGAAAACATTACCTAACTTGATATCCCTGGTTCCTAACTTAATATTCAGGACCCCGTATTTGTCGCTTGTTGTTGGCAAGATGTACATAAATTTATTTTTTTATTAAAAATTATTCGAAACTTGAAGTAAAACACACTACGATAAAAATAATCAGGATATTTAAGTAAAAAGAATTTGAGGCAATTATAGTTCTTAAATCACTATGTATATAAGTCGTACATCGATTTTGAGATGTTATTAAAAAAAGTTTTATGAATGAGGTCTTTTCCTTATTGTAGTCAGCATGTGTTACGAGTATATTTTTCTAATGAAAAAGATCATGTTATGGAGGCCCCACACGTAGGCAATATCATAATGTAAGCTTTAATAGTTTAAAGTGATATCACTATATCCAACAAAAGTTTTCAATGACATTAAAGATTAGACGCAGCACCTGCTTTCTGCAGCAACACGAAGCGGATTGTCCTTGCTATAATATAATAATATATTTTGCAAAGAGTTATTTTAATAAAACTCTATGTCTATCAGTGATGAAATGATAGTAATAATAAACCCTTAATAAAATGAACTATATTCACGAACGCATTATAAATTATTCTTACAAATGATTCGTTACGTAAAGCGCTTGCGATATCTTTAAGGCGAAACGTGAACATAATGAATGGGTAGATAGGGATGGTCACGTCCAGGTGATGGGCCCATTTGTGCTTCTTGTGAACACTCTAGCTGCTGCAATTACTTGTGATGGATAGTGATAGTTCGACGCGCTACGCGACCGGGACCCGAGCACAACCCGAGGGTCGCGTTGTGCGTATAACTTTCTTATCTACCTCCGAACGGAAACTTTATGACATCTTTACGGCAAACGAAAAATATAGACGACCCTCGGCATTAAAAATCTAGTCTCGTTCAAGCACACCTGATATGTGAACTTAGACTCGCATAATTCTAACTGGTTCATATTGGAGTGTTTTAAAAAAGAATAATAATCTATACATATATTAAGAATGTAAATCGAACGTTCCGGTACGAAATATATATAAGAGTTATTGAGGTATGTATTCTTTGTTCACATTTTTTTTTTTTTTTTTTCGAACTGACTATGCTTTTGACCTGGCAAGGTCTTTACAGCTTCACCGGACTACTAAGGCGAGCGCTTAAGGCACTCAGCCGATTTTTGTTTTGGGTAACATACACAAGGGTGCACGCACACCTCGGCTTGGGCTGTTACCGAAAAAGACGCGTCTGTCCTAGCTAAACTATACTAAGCTATTCATACATATATGCATTTGTGAATTATGCAATGAAAATTGCATGATTCACCAATGAATACGTGTATATCGGATTTGAAACGAACTAAACTATTCGATTCAGTTCGATTGAGGGAAAAAAAGTAAACCCTCCAACAATGTGTATGTATGTGCACGTGTGTTAGAGAGATAATCTCATATGTGTGTTCAAGTGATGTAGGTGAGTCACTGTATCGCGAAAATAATATCAAGAGGGCTCCGCGCGGGGACGACCTAGGCTCGAGATATTATTGAGAACCGCGGAGTGTGCGGGAGCTAATAGGGATCGATTACAAAAGCGTGGGCGCAACACGCATTTTATAAGATTGAATTTAAATTTACTAACGGTGGTAGCCACGTCCACCGCCCATCGCAACCTCACTCGTTTCCTTCGGGACAACCAGTGGGGCTATTTCACGCACTCTCTCGAAGAGGAGCGTAAACTACGGGTTGTGATCCGTAGAGTCCCCTCAGAACTCCCGACTGACGACATTTCAGACGACCTCAAGGAACAGAAGATTCCTGTTCGCGAGGTTCATCGTATGCGCTCTCCGCGCACCAGGGCTTCATATGATATGGTTCTCGTTGTCCTCGATCGCACCCCTCAGGGGAAAGCGATTTTTAGTCTTACATCCCTTTGCGGCCTCTCCGGCGTCATAGTCGAGCCGCCGCGCAAAACGTCTTTGCCCTCGCAGTGTCACAACTGCCAGGTGTACGGACACTCTGCACGAAACTGTCGCCTGAAACCCAGGTGTGTTAAGTGCCTCGGCGACCACTCCACTAGGGCGTGTTCTCGCACGAAAGACGCCTCCGACCCTCCGAGTTGTGTTCTGTGCCGCGGCGTGGGCCATACCGCGAATTATCGCGGATGCCCCCGCGCCCCGCGCACAAAGCGCCCTCGATACCCCAGGCAGGCGTCGCCGTCTAAGACGGCCGCTGCCCCCGCCCGTCCTCGACCTCCGCCTCTCATGTCTCGAGAGGCCTTCCCGAACCTGCCGGGCATGTCAAACACAGAGAAATAGCAGTGAGATGCGTAAGCAAAAATAAAATTCTTACTCAACACGTCGAACGAAAAAAGTTTCGAAAAAAAACACGGAGCGCACGTGCGTACGCCACCGCGTCCTGATCGGGGCTTTTCTATCTACACATATATGTTTCAACAACTCATATATGTATGAATAATTAGCTCAGATAGGTCGCGAATTGCATGTATCAGGCAACAGCCAAAGCCGAGGTGTGCCGCGCAACCTTGAGCTAGTTGTCAAAATAAAATCGGCTGAGTGCTTTAAGCGCTCGCCTTAGTAGTCCGGTGAAGCTGTTAAGACCTTGCTTGGTCAATAGCGTA
>MU159922.1:56729-95556 GCA_015888305.1 Antheraea pernyi | reverse complement strand
TATATGTATGAATAGTTAGCTTAGCTTAGGTTAGCTCACATAGGTCGCGAATTGCATGTATCAGGCAACAGCCAAAGCCGAGGTGTGCCGCGCACCCTTGAGCTAGTTGTCAAAATAAAATCGGCTGAGTGCTTTAAGCGCTCGCCTTAGTAGTCCGGTGAAGCTGTTAAGACCTTGCTTGGTCAATAGCGTAGTCAATTTGAAAAAAAAAATGTATCGTGTCTGTACTTTTTAATTTTTTGTGAAAAAAATTGTTGCAGATATCTTGGAATAAGTAAAAATATACATTTCAATCATTTTTAGAAATGTCTGCCTGTCTGTTTGTCTGTATACGCATCACTGCTAATGTACTGCGTTCACGATAAAACCTTTTCATTAAAATCGGTTAACCCTATCAAAAGTTATAGTAATTTTAATGACGACGCGACTTAAGTACGAGAAAACGTAGATAAGTGAACGGACTTCATACATTCAGATGATTTTATTAGCCACTGTTTTTTTACATTAGGTTCCACGCGGACAAAGTCGCAGACACAGTTAGTAAATAGGTACTAAGACTGCAATTATTTATTAGTAATATTAATCCATTGCACAGTTTTTATTCGTCTCATTAGTTTCTGTACTTCTAATGTCCTGTTAATTTTGAGGTTTACGTTTAAATAAATCGTATATCACTAAATAAATCTCTTTGTCTCAGCAAAGAGGTGGTAAGGTTTTACAGCCTGACTGGGTCACAACCAACACGTATATGGCGAAAAAGCCCGTCATAGTGATTCGCTTCTACGGATCGCGTTTCGGGATCAGCCTGTGCATATCCAGCTTTTCGCAGGCCGGCAAGACAGCGGCGACTGGTGATACATAGTGTGTCACTTGGTGGTCGCCATTGTTTTTGGATTGTACTGTGCTTACCATCAGGCGCAGTGCAGTCATTTTGGCGTGCTACAATTAAAAAAAAACAATTACAATAACTTAACTGACTAGTGTCTTGTATTAAATTGAGAGTAGATTGATAAAGTTGATATATACTCTAATGTCCCGCATATCTCATAGCGCGTCAATAATATGCAAAAAGTAACTCAAATGATAGAATTGTAAAATGTAATTATATGTATGTTTGTACTTTAGAATCACAAGAGAGTACATCCGAATGCCCTTATACTTAAAATGCAACTATACAGAATCATTAATTTGTATTTTTTTTATATCTTAGGAGGTAAATGAACAGGTGTGTCACCTGATGTTAAGTGATCACCGCCGACCATAGACATTAGCAACACCAGGGTAGTCGCAAGTGTGTTGCCAACCTGTGTTTGGGGGGAATGGGAGATGGGCGTGGGAATGGGATGAGGGCGGGCGGAGAGGAGAGGGGCGGGGAGAGGAGATGGGCTCTCACTGGCCGAACGAAACGCAACAATGGAAGCATTTGTTACTTGACCCTTAGATACTTGATACTTAGTACCCCGGGTGAACCCACCCATTCATGCTGAAACCAGTAATAGCTTCAGCGTGGCTCTACTACCTACGAAATAAAAAGAAACGCATATATAATTTGACTAGCACTACCCGCGGCTCCGCACGCGCTTTTTAAAAATGTATTAAAGAAATGTAAAATTGTGAGTGGACCTTACAGAAACGCTTTTTCAAAAACATTTGTAACTACGATACGAGCGCCATTTACTGTAACATGTAACGTATACATTAGATATATGAATGCCAATAGTATATCGAATGGGATGGGATTTATCAACAGCAATATACCTGGAACTTTAACCCACTATATACCAAACTCAGTGCTCACTAACACTATATAAGAAATGAAAATTATAAGCTATACATTATCGAACAATACATCTTAAATCTTTTATTATATAGAAAAGTTTCTTATACGTTGCTATAATCACTGAGTTATGTAGATGCAAACGCGGTAAATAAAACAATATGGCCGCCAAAATGAGCAAAAAGATGATATCATTCATATTACATAAAAATATGTGACTTTCAATTATGATATTTATTCTTGGAGTCCAGTAAGGCCGTGTGCATGAATTGTTTCACTATGTAGTGAATAACTGCTACCTGTGCCTTCGTCCGTGTGAATTTGATCAAAAATATGTTACAACCGTGCACACGGCCTTACTGGACTCCAAGAATAAATATCATAATTGAAAGTCACATATTTTTATGTAATATGAATGATATCATCTTTTTGCTCATTTTGGCGGCCATATTGTTTTATTTACCGCGTTTGCATCTACATAACTCAGTGATTATAGCAACGTATAAGAAACTTTTCTATATAATAAAAGATTTAAGATGTATTGTTCGATAATGTATAGCTTATAATTTTCATTTCTTATATAGTGTTAGTGAGCACTGAGTTTGGTATATAGTGGGTTAAAGTTCCAGGTATATTGCTGTTGATAAATCCCATCCCATTCGATATACTATTGGCATTCATATATCTAATGTATACGTTACATGTTACAGTAAATGGCGCTCGTATCGTAGTTACAAATGTTTTTGAAAAAGCGTTTCTGTAAGGTCCACTCACAATTTTACATTTCTTTAATACATTTTTAAAAAGCGCGTGCGGAGCCGCGGGTAGTGCTAGTCAAATTATATATGCGTTTCTTTTTATTTCGTAGGTAGTAGAGCCACGCTGAAGCTATTACTGGTTTCAGCATGAATGGGTGGGTTCACCCGGGGTACTAAGTATCAAGTATCTAAGGGTCAAGTAACAAATGCTTCCATTGTTGCGTTTCGTTCGGCCAGTGAGAGCCCATCTCCTCTCCCCGCCCCTCTCCTCTCCGCACTTTTTTACACTCGTGACGGGAGGGGGGTGTCCGGCGGGGCGGAGACGTCTCCGGCGAGCGTGGCCCGTGGCCATTGCCCGCCCAACGACCGCCCGCCCAACCAAACACCGCATTAGAGATAACATTTCATGATGTAGACGGGGGGTTAGCGTGTTTGAATATGAGAATATCTGGTTCAGTTCTTGCATACGGAGAATATAGCTATGTTCATGTTATTTTTAATTATATTTATCTATATATAAATAGGCAGTGGGGAAACGGTTAATAATGACTCCCTCCTCCGTTTGTCAGCCGATTTTCTTCATTAATTTTTTATTTATAGCTATTGCCGAGAATTAACGTTATCAGTCAACGCTAACGAAATGTTTATTTGAACAATTTTGTTTTATGATTATGAAGACTAAGAATATAATAATGATGGATAAAATAATGTACGACATATTATATAGAAGATTTGGCGCTTATGCCTTTATTGTAACTTGGACATGAAAGAAAATTGATTAAAGGGTATATAAGAAATACCTACATTGACAACTTCAGAATTGGCAGTATGGATTAATTCCTTCGTCTGTCCTATTGAACGAATATGATTACTAAGTACTAACGAATTCTCTCAAAAGGAAAAAAGTGCCAGATTTTGAAACACTCTTCATTGGTGCTCTGCTTCTATTGGTTTTAGCGTGATGATATATAGCCTATAGCCTTCCTAGATAAATAAGCTATTTAAAACCGAAAGATTTTCTCAAATTGGACTGGTAGTTCCTGAGATCATTGCGTTCAACCAAACAAACAAACAAATAAACAAACAAACTCTTCAGCTTTATATATTAGTATAGATTTTAATATATACATAAATTCAAAGTCAATACAATATTGTATAATTAGACCACAAAACATCATATGTATAAACAAAAAGACATTTACCCGAACTAATATTTTCACAACAGTTTTATCGCGAGTCAAATAAACCCAGCCATATACACAAATCGTTAACAGAGACAAATGTTCAGAAATTTCCTTAAATATTCTAGTTGAAATACTTGGCAGCGTCGCCAAAATGCTAGGAGCCTTTCCATGTCATTTTCGAATGTATAAATAAAAGTACGGGAACGTTTCAACGTTTTAGTACATCGAATACATAGGATATATCGTTAGGTTTCCAAATTCGATTCACGTTTTCGCAGACGGAGGGTCATGTAAAGAAACCCTCAGTCTGTGTGGAGCGTGTAATATCCGGCCACACGCTAGACGTCCCACCAAGAGCTAAACGGAATGTATTATACCCTAGCAACCGTTCACAACCGTTCTGCGTTTGTATCTTTTAAATGCAATAGATTTACGCGGAACGATTTAAAAAAAAATTAATACATCACCTGTGCGTGACCAGTGAACGTCCACTCAAAATCGGTCCAACCATCCAAAAATCTGTCAAAATGTCCCAATATTTTTAAAATTATTATCACTAGTTATTTATTATAAAACAAAGTCCTCTACCACGTCTGTCTGTGTCTCTGTCTGTTTTCACCAGTAGATAAAGTAATACACGAGGAAGGTATATAATTTGTCAAGGTTTTTTATTATCAGAACGGGACAACGTCCGCCGGGTCCGCTAGTTTTGTTATAAATATTATATATTTATATAATACTAGCTGTTACCCGCGGCTCCGCACGCGCTTTTTAAAAAATGTATTAAAGAAATGGAAAATTGTGAGTGGGTGTGTACAGAAAAGTTTTTTCAAAAACATTTGTAACTACGACACTCACGCCAACTGTAACATGTAACGTGTACATTAGATATATGAATACAAATAGTATATCGAGTGGGATGGGATTTATCATCAGCAATATAACTGGAACTTCAACCTACTATATACCAAACTCAGTACTCACTAACACTATATAAGAAAGTAATGAAAATTATAAGCTATACATTATCGAACAACATATCTTAAATCTTTCATTTTATAGATAGATATAATATGCCCATATTGTCGATATACTTAAGTTATTCTTATACGTTGATATAATAACTGAGTTATGTAGAAGCAAACGTGGTAAATAAGACAATATGGCAGCCAAATTGACCAAAAAGATGATATAATTCATATTACATACAAATATATGACTTTCAATTATGTATATTTATTCTTGGAGTCAGTAAGGCACACGTCTCACGTCATCAATTTCACATGGACTAATACATACGTAGCAGTCAATCACTACATAGTGTACCAATTCAAATAAAAAGAGAATCATTAAAATCGGTTCATAATTAACTAAAATATCGATTAACATGCATGAAAAAAATACATACAACCGAACATAGTAACCTCCACCTTTTTCGAAGTCGGTTAAAAAAAGTCCTCGGTCAGCTTATCTGTTCGCGATAAAGTCAAAAACTACCATTTTCATGCTGTTTTCACCAGTAGATAGAATGATAATTCATGGGGAAGGTTTAGGTATAATTTGTCAAAGTTTTCATTTTATTATCCGGGCGCGACAACGTCTTCCGAGCCCGCTAGTTATCTGCCCGTAAAAGCCCCGTGAAAGTCGGTCCAATCAATTAGGAGATAGTAGGATATTGCGGACAAAGTCTTGAGAAACAAAATAAAATAGTTACTTCTTATAAGGTGAGTTATCTTCCAGTGAAAGTCCCGTGAAAATCAGTTCAAGCATTACGGATATTCCACTGCGGCCGAAGGCGAATAAAAAACCTAAATTACTTTTTATAAGGTCTCTTATCTACCAGTAAATACCCCGTGAAAATAGGTCCAACCATTTTGGAAATAGCCATGCGGACGAAACCGCAGACAAATAAAATAGAACATGTCAATAAAATGTCAGTAAAAAGTAAAATTCCCGTAAATATAGGTCCAGCCGTTTTGGAGATTACCCGCAACAAACAAACAAACAGAGAAATATACTAATATAAAAATATAGACAAAGTATAAAGAAATTTTTTTTGTTCATTTGTAGCCTTAGCCATTCATCAAAAAGTTGTTATTTTAATTGTACATACACAAACTTTATTTTTATAATACGTAATAGAGAACAAATAAAAAATTAGAAATAAAAGTAGTATAAACTTTTTCCATAGGAAAACAAAATAAACTTCGAAAATGTTTGCGATAGAAACTTACCACGTTACCATGGCAACGTATATAATACTAACGCTAACGAAATCTTTATTTGAACAATTTTGTTTTATGATTATGAAGACTAAAAAAATAATAATGATGGATAAAATAATGTACGACATATTATATAGAAGATTTGGCGCTTATGCCTTTATTGTAACTTAGACATGGAATAAAATTGATTAAAGGATATATAAGAAATACCTATATTGACAACTTCAGAATTGGCAGTATGGATTAATTCCTTCGCCTGTCCTATTGAACGAATATTATTACTACTACTAACGAAATCTCTCAAAAGGAAAAAAGTGCCCGATTTTGAAACGTTCTTCATTGGTGCTCTGCTTCTATTGATCTTAGCGTGATGATATATAGCCTATAGCCTTCCTCGATAAATGAACTATCTAAAACCGAAAGACTTTCTCAAATCAGACTGGTAGTTCCTGAGATCATAGCGTTCAACCAAACAAACAAACAAACAAACAAACAAACAAACAAACAAACAAACAAACAAACAAACAAACAAACAAACAAACAAACAAACAAACAAACAAACAAACAAACAAACAAACAAACAAACAAACAAACAAACAAACAAACAAACAAACAAACAAACAAACAAACAAACAAACAAACAAACAAACAAACAAACAAACAAACAAACAAACAAACAAACAAACAAACAAACAAACAAACAAACAAACAAACAAACAAACAAACAAACAAACAAACAAACAAACAAACAAACAAACAAACAAACAAACAAACAAACAAACAAACAAACAAACAAACAAACAAACAAACAAACAAACAAACAAACAAACAAACAAACAAACAAACAAACAAACAAACAAACAAACAAACAAACAAACAAACAAACAAACAAACAAACAAACAAACAAACAAACAAACAAACAAACAAACAAACAAACAAACAAACAAACAAACAAACAAACAAACAAACAAACAAACAAACAAACAAACAAACAAACAAACAAACAAACAAACAAACAAACAAACAAACAAACAAACAAACAAACAAACAAACAAACAAACAAACAAACAAACAAACAAACAAACAAACAAACAAACAAACAAACAAACAAACAAACAAACAAACAAACAAACAAACAAACAAACAAACAAACAAACAAACAAACAAACAAACAAACAAACAAACAAACAAACAAACAAACAAACAAACAAACAAACAAACAAACAAACAAACAAACAAACAAACAAACAAACAAACAAACAAACAAACAAACAAACAAACAAACAAACAAACAAACAAACAAACAAACAAACAAACAAACAAACAAACAAACAAACAAACAAACAAACAAACAAACAAACAAACAAACAAACAAACAAACAAACAAACAAACAAACAAACAAACAAACAAACAAACAAACAAACAAACAAACAAACAAACAAACAAACAAACAAACAAACAAACAAACAAACAAACAAACAAACAAACAAACATTTCCCTACCCCTACTCCCTTCCCCATACGCAGGCTGGTAACGCACTTGCAACTCTCCTGGTCTTGCTGGTGTCTATGGACGGTGGTGATCACTTAACATCAGGTGACCCACTTGTTCGTCTGCTTCCTTTTGGCATAAAAAAACTTTCTTATTCATTGAATAAAAAACTGTTGCTTGGATATTACAAACAGATGCTTAAATGTTATTTATTTGTATAGATTACTAGCTTTTGGTCGCGTTGATATAGATTTGATTCTGTATAAAGGTAACCCTATCACCTCTCTGTACCCTTGATAAATTGTATGTAAAATTTCATAATGATAGGTTAAGTAATTGATGCGTGAAAGCGTAACAAACAAAGAAATTCGCTATAAAACTGACGCTTTTATCAGCTTACAAGATTAATTATTTCTCCTTTACAAGTTTTTGATTTTATTGTTACACCCATGAACTTAGCATGGCCTTCGTAAGTCGTAATATATTTATAACAGCCAACAGTACTTTGGTGGATGGAAGTAATTGTTAGCCGACTCTTATCAAGTTACTTTAAGGATTCATCATCACAGCAAGTGAGCAATAAGTACTATATCTTTAAATGTATTCCTTTTTTTAAATATTTATCAATAATAAATGATATACGTATCCATTAACTATATAATCCTTATGAGAAGCACCGCCTACACCAGACTTATTACGGATTTAGTTTTTCTTATCCTTTTGCCACCTAAGTAGGGATGGCACAACATGTTTTCTTACTTCGTGTTCTGAAGTGAAATTCAGCTTAGTGTTTTACAAACGAGCGCCTTAGTTGCGTCAACCCTCATTGAATTTTTTTTATTTGTATGTAGCCTACAATACCTATACACAATTTATTACTATTGATATTTAAACATAATTTATGCCAGTGACTGTTGTGAATTTTCAACGCAAAGTGATTTATTAGGTCATGGCTTTCTTTTTTTGCGGCACTCGATGTTGAATGTTCTTTCATACTCTCCATAAGATAATTACGCAAAAACTGTGTAGGCATGTATTCGTTTCGCCTTATAGGAGTTTATTTTAGTAGTAAATGTAACTAATCAACATGTCTAATCAACCTTCCCGTGACATAATTTCCTTAATAATAACAATCTTTTTACCAATTATAGGAACAGAAGAAATATGTATTATAAATATTTAGATAAATAAATTAATTAATTAAAAGAAATTTTTAATCTTTGTGAAATGCTGTAGAATTTATCCATATATTATCTGACAGATTTATTTTAACTTAGAATTACATTATTTACATGTTAATAGCTGTTGATAACGAGTTCGTACTCTTGAAAATGTTTTATATTATCTGTAGTTGGAGTATATTCTCTTAATTAATTGTGATCTGCGTTTTATTTTTTTTTAATTATAATTATATGACTATCACGCTAAAACCTTTTTGGATGATTTTAAGTAATCGCTGTTCAATTTTTTTTTTCTTTATTTATGGCAACCAATCTTTTAGATTATTACTGCCATTGTCGAGTAGTTAATAGTATTACAAGTTCTTCTTCTATTTTATTTTTGGCAACCAGTCTTCTAGTAGATTATTACTGCCATTGTCAAGTGAGTATCGATATTACAAATTTCTTGACATAATTCCAATGAACTAACAAGATGGTGGTCATCTTGTTAGAACTTTCCTGGGAGTTTTTGTGGCAAGTCAGAATCCATACTCCGTGGTACTATTTCCGATCCACTTCACTTGTGCACAATAACCAAACTATATTGCTTAAAGCACCACTAACATTACACAATATAGACCCAAATAACACAAGACTATAAATAAAATATATAGACCACTACACGGCATTCCAAGATCCCGCCAAAAACTCATTCAGTTTTGGTGTTACTTACTATTAACGCCCTTGCGCCAAAACTTATCGATATTTAACCAAGTCAATAAAATTGAAAAAGAAATTGCATGTGAACATCGATTAATCCGTCCGTCGGTTCATAGATTAACCGAGACAAGCAATATACATTCCAATTTTATATATTTCCATTTATAATACAATCTATAATAATATAATGAGGAAAAACCACCCGACTAACGTTATAGATTTTAACAGATAAAAAAAATTATCTTGCTGATATATTGCCTTTTCTTAAATGACCTTAAACTTTCTCAACAAATATGTCTTGATAATAAGATGACTATTTTACATGTTTGTAACATCAAAGCAGTGTGATAAAGAGAAGATGTAATTTTGTAAATTGTACATCACAGTATTGTACACTCAGCTTTTTTGTTATATCGGTTATTTGTGTATAGATATTTAAAATCTACAAAGCTGTTATAAGAAGGTGAAGTTTTTTACCATGAATGTATACAATATATACTTTACGTCCGTAGGTTAATCAAATGCCGTTTGCACGTAAAGTATTTGTTTTGTACTCACACCGACAAAAATCAAATAAACTCACTATCACACAATTACAATACAGGTGCAATAATAGAATACAATAATAAACCTTATTACGCTATAGCCGCAATCCGCTTGAAGATTTCTTCCTTTTGTTTATTGTGCTATACGTTCCGATGTCTACAATGGAATTTGATTGGACGCATCGTGGCGTGCCTACATATATACTTTTCAATAAAGGGTAGAAGGCTCTGGAAGGCTGACGTTTTATTGAACGATTTGACAAAGTTCGAGACGGGCTATTTTAGAACCCTGTTGTTTCTGGTTCCCACGCTCGATGATTCATTCGTTATTTATTTGTAACAAAGAATTCTCATACAGAGTGTAACTTTAATATTAACAAATTGACGTATCAAGTGTTCTTTTAAGGAGAAGATTTTTATGTTATATCTCGTCACTAAATAGCGCTGCAGCTCATCAACTTCTATAACGCTGCAATGATCGTGCTGCAAATTAGTACGTGTAGATATATTTCAGTATAGAGAATAATGACGTATATTCATTGTTCGCTTTGCTATCAATAACAATAACTCATAATAGCAATAAATAATAAAAGATGCGTGCGGAACCACGAAAGTAGCTAGTGTGATTATAACAATTCTTTGCCTAATAGAAAGTTCTTTTTATATCATAGGAACGAACAGGTGGGTCACCTGATGTTAAGTGATCACAACCGTCCACAGATACTTGCAACACCAGAAAAGTCGCAAGTGCGTTGCCATCCTGTGTTTGGTGGAGGGAGGAGTGGAGAAGAGGGAGGGGAGGGGAGGTGGGTATCCAGCGCTCTCATTGACCAAACGAAACACAACAATGCAAGCACTGTTACTTCACGTCGGTTTTCTATGAGAGGGTAGTACCCAAGGCGAGCCGACCCATTCATGCTGAAACCAGTACCACCTACAAAACTTTGTTCAGGTTGATGGTGAAAGGCTATGTTTTATTGTTATTAAGTTTTATATTATCATTTACTCAAAAAAAACATTATCAGCTTCTATTTTTTCTCAATATAAAAATACTCCAATTCAAACAAGTATAAAACATAAAATGTTCACTTTACAAACCTGGGTCGATGACATTGATTTGCACAATATAATCAAAATAAATATAGATGGTATTTGGAAGCCAAAGCGTCAATATGATATTCTTAAAATAAAAGATATTTGTCTTCAATATATAAATAAATATTATCAAAATTTTGTTAAAATATACACTGACAGATCTAAAGCTGGTAATTATTTAGGTGCCGCATTTTTTGAGTCAAATTCCAAAACTTTTATGAAATTTCAAATTGATGAAAATATTTAAATTATGCACACTGAATTGATAGCAATTGCAGAGGCCTTATCATTTGCAGAATCAACTGAGTCCATTAAGATTGTTATTTTATCTGACTCAAAAATTGCTCTTCAACGCGTAGCTCGATGTACCTCGACTTTTCGAGGAATACCGATAGCCTATTTAGCCTATTTTGAAGCAATTACTAGATTTCAAAGCAAAAAACAAAGTAATTGTTTTACAATGGATCCCTTCTCATATAGGTATAACTGGGAATGACAGAACTAATCTTTTAGAAGGATCCTCCGTAGGTGCTCCTATTAATATTTTACCAACTTACTTGGATGTATGCTCAGTATTTAAAAATAGCTGTTACTCGCATTGGATGGAATACTTTGATGAGTGTTCTAAAACAAAAGGAATATGGTACAGAACGTTTCAGCCACATCCCTTAGGGCCACCATAGATTGATGACAGTACGATTTGCCGTCGGGAAGCAATCACAGGTATGAGATTTCGCTCAGGACACATCCCATGTAATAAGTTCGCCTACTCGATGCGTAAAGTAACATCACCACTCTGCCAGAGTTGTGGGCTCATCGATGATGTGCACCACATCCTGGTACACCACATTCTGTATTCGCAGCGAAGATATTAGATCTCGGCTTAATGCTTCTGGTTCGTTCCACACTGGTTTGTACAATTCCTTATTGTCAGACCCCATTTCGAAAGATGCTAAAGAATTGTACAAAATTAATATACTTTATTGTTAAGTTTATTGTCATTGATATTGTTATATATTTGTATGTCACTTAGGCGATAGAGTCGCGCAGGCGAATAAGCTTTCATTAAATAAAAAGTATAAAAAAGAATTTACTCGTACGATGTCGCAGATGGTTGTTTATAATATATATCACTGTCAAGATAAAATAGAAAATATGGCCTGCATAAATGCTACTTCTTAAGATATTACTTCTTGCAAAATAGCTAAGATAAAATGCAGAGAAATAGCTTGAGTTTTAATTAAGATGAAGTAAGTGATCTTAAATCACTGAGTTAAGTATGTTTTGTCTAGCATATCTAATAAAAAGAAACGGTTATGTGTACTGAGAGAGGCATCTATATTTATTAGTAAATTAAAATTAATTAAAACGACTTACATTACTTTAACTTAGATCTTGTCTTTTATCAGTGTCTCACGTATATGCAGTCGTTTATTTAACTGGCAAACTATTATTCTACCATTAACAAAAACTAACGTAGGTCACATTGCGTTTACGTTTCAGATTTGATATATCTATTCTTTTGTGTTTCTTTGGTCTCGACTAGAAATAAAATATTTAAATGTTTAATTTCTTTTTGTTTTCATTTTATCAAACACTTTCTCTTATTTTGTACATGTTATGTTCACATTTAGCAAGGTTCATGTCAATTTTTGTTCATCGAACTCAATTGGACTTATTGGACCTCAATGTCTATCTCCTAAAGATATACCACAAAATTCATTTGTATCTTTTACAAGTTATTAGAAATTATCGGTCATTTACGACACCATTTTGATCAAGTTAGTATTGATACTTATCAAATTACATATATTAATTACATAGAGTTTTTAATTTAGATCAAAAATGTCACTTAGTTGTTGCAACGAAGAAAAGGTCTATATATAAAAGCGCCAAAAAATCGATTTATATTATTGAGATATATATGAGGACATATAAATCTTGTTTAATAAATATTTTTTGTGGTAAATTAAGTTCACTTACTAATAATTTAATAATAACAATTAAAAATATTTGCAACAATTACTCCAAAAAAGGAAATCTTAAAAATTAGTGAAAATGCAGTAGTCTTTTCTCTTATTTTGTACATGTTATGTTCACATTTAGCAAGGTTCATGTCAATTTTTGTTCATCGAACTCAATTGGACTTATTGGACCTCAATGTCTATCTCCTAAAGATATCTCACAAAATTCATTTGTATCTTTTACAAGTTATTAGAAATTATCGGTCATTTACGACACCATTTTGATCAAGTTAGTATTGATACTTATCAAATTACATATATTAATTACATAGAGTTTTTAATTTAGATCAAAAATGTCACTTAGTTGTTGCAACGAAGAAAAGGTCTATATATAAAAGCGCCAAAAAATCGATTTATATTATTGAGATATATATGAGGACATATAAATCTTGTTTAATAAATATTTTTTGTGGTAAATTAAGTTCACTTACTAATAATTTAATAATAACAATTAAAAATATTTGCAAGAATTACTCCAAAAATAATAAACTGAGAAATAAACTGGTGAGCTAGTGCGAAATCATTTGAAAATTATATCTAATTCCACAGCTTTACCATAAACTTTGTTGTATCGTAATGGACAGTATTAGGTTACATATTAAGGGCATGTGTAATATTAATTTGTAATTATCATGTAAATGCGTCCGTGTAATTGTAATTTCGTCAATATATTAATATACAGCAGGCTTTGTATGAAAACCAACGCTGCAACGCTTCCACATCGACGCTTGCAGCTTGTGCTGAGACAAAGACCTTTTCACCACATGCAACACTTGCCTCTCTTGTTTTTTGTATTTATGTATATTCTTGTAAGTACGTGTTGTATGTATTGAATAAATATATCTTTCTTTCTTTCAAAAAAGTAAATCTTAAAAATTAGTGAAAATGCAATAGTCTCTATTGAATTTCGGACACAATAATAATCTTGTTACATTGTAAGTGTCGCCACTATTCTGTGATTGTGAATAATGATAATCATATTCCATTACAAGGAGCCGTCCATATCGATGAACGGTTTGTTTTCTTCACACACAGGAATAGGTGACCCACATAAATTCTCAGCTAATTTCATATTCAGATGCTCAAAGTCGAATAAATTCTATTCAAATTAGGCCTGGAGAAGGCAGTAACAAACGTTAAGGAACACTTCAAAACCGTTTCATCGATCACCATGGAGATTGCCACTCCTAAACTTTATACTGTGGCGAAAGATTTTGTGCTATGTATTTTACGATAACTCACCATTAGATGGCATTAGGCTATATAGTAGTATAAGGTTTATGCCGTAATTAAACAGGGGTATATATATTTATAATTATTTTTTTTGACACGAAGAAAATCTTGCATAAGATCCCCACCTTAACGCCTGGCAATGGAGGTGGAATATGATAGATTCTTACTGACTAAAAACCCCATAGTTTTCTTCACACACCTTGCCCAGGGAGAGTCCTATGCACTTCATCCCATCGATCCGACAAATACTTTTAATATTTATACTAACTATATATAACACAGTTTTAAAATGCAATACATAAAGAAGCAAAATACAGTAAGTGTTATCGTTCATGTTTATTCAGTAGATGGTAGAGCCACGCTGAAACTATTACTGGTTTCAGCATGAATGGGTCGGCTCGCCCGGGGTAGTATCACCATCTCACAGAAAACCGACGTGAAGTGACAGTGCTTGCATCGTTGCGTTTCGTTCGATCAGTGAGAACTCCGGAGTACCACCTCCCCTACCCTTCCCCTTTCCCTTCCTCCCCTCTCCCCAAACACAGTGTTGCTTACTGACTAAAAACCCCATAGTTTTCTTCACACACCTTGCCCAGGGAGAGTCCTATGCACTTCATCCCATCGATCCGACAAATACTTTTAATATTTATACTAAATATATATAACACAGTTTTAAAATGCAATACGTAAAGAAGCAAAACGAAAAAAGGCTACAGTAACCGTTATCGTTCATGTTTATTCAGTAGGTGGTAAAGCCACGCTGAAAGTATTACTGGTTTCAGCATGAATGGGTCGGCTCGCCCGGGGTAGTACCACCTTCTCACAGAATACCGACGTGAAGTAACTGTGCTTGGATCGTTGCGTTTCGTTCGATCAGTGAGAACTCCGGAGTACCACCTCCCCTACCCTTCCCCTTTCCCTTCCTCCCCTCTCCCCAAACACAGTGTTGTGTAGTTGCGACTCCCCTGGTGTTGCAAGTATCTGTAGACGGTGGTGATCGCTTAACATCAGGTGACCAAACTGTTCGTTTGCATCCTATGATATTAAAAAAAATGTAGTATATATAAGAGTTGATTATTGTTAAAATAAATATATAAGTACTAATATTATAAAGCTGAATAGCTTGTTTGCTTGAACACACTAATCTCAAGAACTACTGGTCCGATTCTTTCAGTGTTAGATAGCTCATTTATCAAATCAAATATACTTTATTCAGTAAACTGAGGCTAATAAGGCGTTTATGAACGTCGAAACTACAACCGGTTCGGAAAACAACCCAGTCATCGAGAAGAACCGGCAAGGAACTCGATCGGGTACATATTTTTAACATATAGGTATATATTTCGAATAAATTATACATTACAATACTGTTACCGTTTAGTGGATGCACAGAGAGGAGTCAATTCCAGACATCACCATCCTTCACGTATTGATCCACTCTATAATAGCGTTTCGACACTAAAACCTGGTTGACATGGCACTTAAATTTACAGTCCGGCAAATGGGTAATATGTTTTGGGACTTTATTGTAAAACCTAACCGTATTACCTAAGAAACTATTACTGGCTTTGCTAAGTCTGAAACATGAGACGATCAGTTTGTTACAGTTTCTAGTATTTATAGCATGTCGGTCCTTTATCGTGGAAGGCTATATATCATCACGCTAAGACCAGCCGAGTGGTGTGGAGCGAAGCACCAATGAAGAATGTTTCAAAATCGGAGTTAACGTATTATTTAAAAATATTTTCCCCTTCCACACGGACGAACTCGCGGACAGAAGCTTGTTCATAATTAAAGTACTCCACTTTACTGTAAAGATGACTCGAAAACAACGAGTCTTTCATACTTCCATAAATGTCAGTAACGTTGGTAGGAACGAGTGCCACACGTGATTATGAATTCCATACCCTGTTATTCCCGATTCACATTTGGTTTCCATGCCGCCATTGCGAGAGGCTCGATAATTCTTTAAGTCCTAAACTCTGTCACCTGCGTGCACTCGATAACGCGTCATTGGGATTTTGCAAAGATTATGAATTATTGGATACGTGCATTGCGTCCATTATTAAGCGCTCCAGGTAACAGTAGATAGATATATTTGTGTCGTTACATTTCAATATAAGCTAAATCCAATTTTAGTCGCATTCCTAATATTTTACCTTATTTTTTAAGATGTTCAAATTTTGTACATGTAAAATATGAAGTCCATAAAAAAGGTTGTGTGTACTTATGTACACGCGTTAGAAGTTATACTTCTTTGGCGTAAAAAGATAAAATTCTTTTCAAAAACTTTATCTTTCACCTTATTCTACGTTTGTAGAAAAAACGACACTAACAATAGAAAAAAAGTATTTAATACATTGAAAGTTTTAATACAAAGAAATACAAACAACAAATACAAAGAAACAAAATGTTGACTATAGATAACTTCAGGGTGTCGTCGGTTTTTCGTAACGGTGTGCGCGCGCATCGTAAAAGTTTACTCATCATTTTTGCATAACGCGCCAAAAGAAGTATAACTTCAAAAAAAATATAAACTTTATGAATGACAAAATTTGATCTTTCGTTGTCGGTGTATAAAAACAGTAATTCATAAAAAATTGAACATGTAATAAAGACGATTAAATTTGGATTTTGCTCATTTTTAAATCTAACGACTCATTTGTAGAATTAGCGATAAATTTTTAGTTTCACTGGTTTTTGCTAACTGGAACGATTAATTATTCATCATGCCAAATAATAATACTCTTTGTTGCATTATAAAAGCTCGTTAAAACCTTTTTATCATTCTACTTTGTTAATTAGTATATTATAGCAAGTGCTGAAATTATTGATTAAATTATCTCTCATTATGAAAAGCATATTACATCGTTAACCTCACAACAACGGATCAATACTTTCAATGTTATTGCGTTATTATGTACTAATTGTATAAAAAAAAATTTACAGTTTCACCGGACTACGATCATATCAAATCACGCATTACT
This sequence comes from Antheraea pernyi, assembly GCA_015888305.1. Taxonomy (NCBI): domain Eukaryota; kingdom Metazoa; phylum Arthropoda; class Insecta; order Lepidoptera; family Saturniidae; genus Antheraea; species Antheraea pernyi. Next base: position 78,355 of record MU159922.1, on the reverse strand, counting down.
GTAACTCAGTGTTTCTATTTTTTCATGAAAAATTAAATGAATGTATAAAATAACTATCAACAGAAAAAGCATAAAAAACGCGTGTATTCAAATGCAACTTCTAAGTTAAAATTTCAAAGCGATCGGTGAAGAACTTCGTGAAGTTAATATTAACATTTTTAATCATAAATATTAGATAATCCCTACAGGATAGAAGCTAACACCCATTATTATATCACTCCTTACAAAACTTTTCAATGAGTTTTCATCATCCATCTTGATTATTAAACAATTTTTATCTCGTAATAGCATGGAAAACAAATTTTTGGTTTGTACCTGGATGAACGTACATAACTTCATCCATAATTTTATTTTATAAAGTAACTTGGCACAAAGCGAAGAGGGCGCGAGAGCCCAATGCTTCGTCATTCGTGCACAGACTCGTTAGTGAATCTGGTTACAGTTGCCGTTCAAAGTTTGTATGTTTTCACTTCCATCCCGTGCCCAAATTCTGACTTTATGTATTATGAAAATTTTACGTTCAATTTAGATCCAATTCCTCTTTGGAAAAACGTGAGTAAAGATAATCTAAATAAAGAAATTAATGTAGTCAATTCCTCTTTGGAAAAACGTGAGTAAAGAAAATAGTACAATTACCTCTAAATTAAAGATTTTAAAGTGAAACTAATCTAAATAAAGAAATTAATGAGTTTAGGAACCAGGTCAATACTTAATGTTCGTTTTTTTATTTATTGTATGAAGTAAAAAATTGGTATACATTCCGCCTGATACTATGCAGTCGCTAAAGCCTATAAATAATAGGTCTTTACCTATGAAATTGCCGTTCTGCAGTACTGGCCATTTCAAATCAAAATAATTTGTGTTTGGCTAAGAATTCTAATTTCAAATTAATTTTATTTTATAAACAGGGAATTCTTTTTCCAAAAGTAGTCATTTGTTTATTGATTAGTGTTACATTTTCATCGCATTTCAATCTTTTTTGTCATGAGCGATACGTTAAAAATTCGAGTAATTCTGGAATATGAGTACCGTCGTGGCAGCAACGCGGCTGAAGCGGCACGCAACATCAACGACGTTTACGGAGCTAACGCTACAAACCAACGCACCACCTGTTATTGGTTTGCTCGCTTCCGTTCTGGGTATTTTGAGCTGAAAATGAACTTCGCGGTCGTCCAAAGTCTTTGGTCGACAATGACGACTTAAAGGCGATTGTGGAAGCTGATGATACACAATCTACGGCTGAATTAGCAGCAGCTTTATACGTTAGTGTCAAAACAATATTGGTCCATTTGCGTCAAATTGGCAAGGTAAAAAAGCTTGACAAATGGGTGCCCCACGAACTCAATGATCGCGAGCGCGAAGTACGCGTCGAGACGTGCTCTGCACTGCTCAACAGACACACAAATGAAGGAATTTTGAACCGCATTGTTTCCTGCGATGAAAAATGGATTCTGTTTGATAACCGCAAGCGCTCAGCAAGTTAGTTGGATTCTGGTTAAGCACCTAAACAATGCCCTAAACGAAAACATACCCCTAGAAAAGTGATGGTCACTGTTTGGTGGTCTAGCGCCGGTGTGATTCATCACAGCTTCTTATCAAACGAGGTGAGCATTACTGCAGATGTGTACTGTGAAGAACTGAACACAATGATGGAGAAGCTGGCACATCTCCAACCAGCATTGGTCAATCGCTCGTCTCCGCTGCTCCTACACGAAAACGCGCGACCTCATATTGCACATCAGCAGGTCTCCTAGTTCCAAGAACTGGGATTGGAAGTTTTTCGTCATCCACCCTACTCACCAGACCTTGCGCTTACGGACTACTACTTTTACCAGAATTTGGATAACTCCTTGGCGGGAAAAAAACTCAATACCCGAGGGCTAGTACAAAATGCCTTAGAAAAAGTTGTTGCCTCCCGCCCAGCTGATTTCTTTAAGAAGGGCATCAATAAACTGCCACTGCGTTGGCAAAGATGCATTGATTGCATGGGGGATTACTTCGATTAATACAAATAAAAAATACATGAAAAATAATCGTTTAAATTTTTTCATACAAAACGGCAATTTCATATATATAACTGTTGAAAACCTCTTTCTATTTTATCATTGTTATATTTAATTGGTAAGCATTATTATAATTCTTACCGGAAGGCGGATCGCTTTCAATCAATTGGTGTTCTTTTGAGTCTGGCTCTGTTGCTTATAATAAATATCGAAATTTATAAATAATATATAAATTACCCGATCAAATTGTGTAGTTACAGTTTCAGTTAGAAGAGTCGAAAAATGTCTCCTGACTTTCACCAGATCTGTATGAGGCAGGGACTCGTAACGTATTTTTAGGTTAACTGAATTACGATTAAAAATGTTCGATAGCCGACCCGTCAACTAGTTCTCTTTCTGGGGTTAGTTTTAAATAATTCACAATAATTCGAAAATATAAATTATAAAACACAAAGATGTTTTCAACACAACCAAACTCAAAAGGATTGCAGCGTGAATACGTTAAATGCCTCGAATACTGGTATGTGTTGCCAGTCACACTTTTTCAACTGGAACACTGCAGAACGAGCATTGTTACTTTTCTATAAAATATAGCGGTGGTGGAACTTCCATAATCGAACATTACAAAGGATCAACCACTTTTAAAATATACTGTAACTAACTTTTGCCCATGGCTCAGTTCGTGATAATGGAGATTTGATCTATCCCTCGGTTATAGCAATTTTTTCAGAATTAAACGTACCTTATATTCTTTTTGTACACCTTATAATGTACGCAAATTTACGATGATCGGTTGAGTACTTGAAGCGTGGAAACGTAACAAATAAATTCATATTCACATTTATAATATTAGGGTTACTGTTACTACAAAAAAATTCCTTTTTTGTTACGTATGTTACAATGTTATTTCAATGTGTTGCGTTTTTTTTACTTTTCGTATCTTATTCTTGGCAATTTGATTCTAATAATTATAATAATAACGCTTCTAGACAAAGCAAACATAAGCCAAAACTGTTAGATGTCATTAAATAAATAATTCATTATGTTTCTTCAAATTTAAATTCGCCATTTTATATTTAAATAGAAAATAATCAAAGAGACGGACGTCGCAGATCTGTGGCAATTACCGGTGATGGATTGTTGAAGTTTCTACGAAAAGAAAATTAACCAGTGCTTTAATATCGTCTTGCTTTTCCACCGTCTGTGGTAATTTGTCAACAGGGGAACGTCTCGATAAGTGCCTAAGCGTTAAAAAAAATCGCGAACTAAATGTAATCGTGTTTTCTATTATATTTATTTTTATTCGGTTTGTTCAACTTACCTTTTTTATTGTAAGTTATTTTTGCTTTCTAGTTCTATTTAATCATTTTCGCATGGTATATTCAAAGAAATATATAAATTAGATATGGAAGTAAACGTAATAGAAAAATATAAGATAATAATATTACTATATATTATGAAACAAAGTCCTCTGCCACGTCTGCTTGTCTGTTCGCGATATACTAAAAACTACTGAACTGATTTTTCAAAACACACAAAACAATTTATCAAAGTTTTTTTATATTATCAGGGCGGGATTAAGTCTGCCGGGCTCGCTAGTTTAAAACAAAATGGACGACTTACATACATATATGTATAAATATATTTAGGACTTGTCATTACAGTAATAATGGCTCTTTCCATTATGGGCTATAAATAAATGTGATAAAAGTAAAATAACATAATATGATTCCGACATTTCGTAAAACATCGCTTTAATATCCGATTGTAATTTCTAAATGGCGGGCTCTCGTTCGGAGGCCATGACTCACTCTGGATCGTTGAGCCAGCAAAGTAAGACATTTTTAACTGGCCTAACGACAAATTCATTATCTGTTCTAAGAAGAAACGATAATGTAATTAATAAATTCGAGTATTTCTATTAACAGTTAAAGCCAGTATTTGGAGTGCTCCGAATATTAATATACGGGTCACGGTTCAATTAATTTGGTCAAACCGAACGATCTCTGTTTTACTGAAAGTTTCTGCTTTATAATTCCATCCGCGTTCGATGTTAAAATCACGACCAATTGAATCCTTTAATATTCATGTACATTGTCAAAACAATATATCTAAAGTAATTTATTATTACGTCCTTATAGATAATTAAATCGCTTTTAACAAAAACAGCTTTTTATTTCTACGAATGGTCAATTAGTCATAAAAATATATGAGGAATAAAACCACAGCAGGGCTACCATAGTCGAAATGTCTTGCTAGATCTATTATTGCTGACACAATCACAAATGAAAATAAAAGTATAGTTGAACTTTTTTGTTTCGACCTGTCCTTCCCTATTGGTCATAAGGGTCTTAACTGCTTCACTAAGTTTAACGGCATATTATAAATAATACTAGGTGACCCGTCTGCGTGAAATTGGTTGCCTGCTAGTTCCAATTGTACTTCTAAACTTGAAAAATGTAAAAATATCTAGAACCCGATTGCAGCGATTGCCACTGTTTCCAATTATGGATCCAAACAATTCAGGGACTCACTCAAACACATACCTATATAGTTGGTTGTGAATGACTTACGCATCTGTGGAAGAAATTTCGATGAAGCGGACGTAGCGCCATCTGTCATTCTGTGGTGAAAATTTGGGGTTATAGGTATGTTTGATGGCAAATAAAATTAAAAAAAAAATACAATAAGAAAAATTGACAAAAATATTGAAACAATATATTCATTTAATAGTTGCGCCCGCGTCATTGTATATTTATGTATTAAAGATTATTATAATTCGCGATATAATTAAATGACTTAATTGCCTTACTAACACGGAAAAGAGCGACGTAGAATCATACCCTCAGTACACATCGTCTGAAATCAAGTTCTAAAGCGCCATCTTTTGACGTTTACATTACCTGCACTAAACTCTGCCAGCCATAGTGCCAGCTTCGAAAATTTTAAATTAAGATATCGTTTATAAAGTATCATGTATAAAAAATCAGAGTTTAATAAAATCAAGCTCAAAGGTACGTCAGTAGAAAACCTATAAAAATATTCCAATACATTTTGAAGCTTAGCGATTTAAACATATAAAGATTAATAAAAAAGAAATCTGTATTCCATTCTTCATCTTATTTTCAGCAAATATTTTCAATGGACAGACACGGCGGTTCTGTTATTTTATTACGGAATAAAAGAAGAAAAACATTACAGGAACTTCAACCTATGGACGCAATTATAACATTTAATAATTAGAAATATTGATATTTAGGGTGATTAACTTTATTATATTAGTTTACTTTATAAGTAATATATTTGGTGAATGACCCGGAAGATTCGAGGTGACATCCATGAGCCTATTGCTCCTCGTTACAGACAATCTGGAATATACAGAATGATTGATGATCGATTAATATGAAACGTTATATTATATAATGCTCTCGCCATGATAGAATAGAATGAAACTTTTTTTTTGCTCTATTTTTGGCACCCAATCTTTTAGATTATTACTTCCATTGTCGAGTAGTTAATAGTATTACAAGTTCTTCTTCCATTCCATTTTTGGCAACCAGTCTTCTAGTAAACTATTACTGCCATTGTCAAGTGAGTATTGATATTACAAGTTTCTTGATATAACTTCAATGAACTAACAAGATGGTGGCCATCTTGTTAGAACTTTCCATGGAGTTTTTGTGGCATCTCAGAATTCATGGTCCGTGGTATTATTTTCCATTCACTTCACTTATGCACAATAAACAAACTATATTACATAAAACACCACCAATTTTACACAATATAGAGTCAAGTAACACAAGATTATGAATAAAAAATAAAATCCACTACATGACAGACCAAGATCCCGCCAAAAACCCAATGAAACTTTTATATACGGACGATTTTAAAGAGGTTATCTTCATAGCTCGTTTGGTGTTACCATCATTTTGACTATAATACGTGTACATAGAAATTGTTCAGACCAGTGTATTATTCTATAACACTTGGCCTCAATCTATAATGGGTTTTAAGCAACAAACTCAACTACTTAGAAGTTTACTAGGCTCAGTTATTAAAGTGGAAACTAAGATTTAATTCAGTCTATAAGACATTCACATCCTTAATTTCGCTGTGAATGAAATAAACAATTTTAATTTGAGATAAATCATGTTTTATAATATTTAATATTGTTTATCATCTATTTAAATTATTTTATTTTGTCGTTAGCCATTATCGGTGTGGTGTATTTTTATATAGGAAATGAAATTGGATGGTTTTTGCTAGAAGTACCAGGCAGGTTTTAGGTACTTCGTTTACTTTTTGACGCTATCTCGATCATGTATTTATTGTCTTTGATTATCATTTCATTGCGTAGTATAAAACAAAGACCCCTACCGCGTCTGTCTGTTAGAGATAAACTCAAATAGGACTGAACGGATCTTCATGCGGTTTTCACCAGAGGATAAAGTGATTCACGAGGAACGTTTTGGTATATGTCAAGGATTTATTTATAATCAGGGAGGAACAACGTCTACCGGGCTCGCTATTTTATTTATCTCTGTACTGTGTGATATTAGTGGCAATTTGCGTAATATATTTTGGTTGTTGTATACAACTGGATCGAAAACATCAATTTGGAGACCTCTCTTTGAGGTTACACAATGCAACGGAAATACCTAGTTATTAATATCTTTCTCTACATTTTTAGCATATTAATATAACGGTGGAGAACATAAAAGAATCTCAACATGTACGGGCACACCGAAGGTCATTTCGTGATCGCCCAGAATCATTATCAGTACGGGTCGACACGGGTAAAACAAACATTCGTGCGATTTTGGTGGGCTAAAGCCTCGAGAACCAAAGGATCGTGAAGGTTTAAGTACCTTGCTTAAAACGTTGCAACGTGTTACACACGTAAGAAGTGAAACTTCTTTATGACATCATTTTTCGAAAAATGGTCTACTATATTTACAACTTTACAGAAATTGGTTAAATAAAGCTAAATTAGATAAAGTTTAAGCAAAAGGCTTTTATTATTATAAACATGGATACAAATAATTCAATTATGATACCTTATTGTTAAGGCTTTATGTAAAATGTTTTAGTAAATAAAGATATTTGTATTTTATTTTGTATTTTTTTATTGTTACCAAGATTATAATAGCATTTCATCAATTATATTTCATTAATTATAATATAATTATTACTATTATTGTTATCGTTATTATATATTTTTGAAATTAATGGCTTATGATAACTGAATTTTATGAAATATATGGTTTACACTCCATCATTGTGAGCGCATCTTTAGAAATAAACATGGCGCGTAACGGAAAATTGTACAGAAATTAAGATGGCGCGTAACCGAAAAACGTTACATACGTTTTTACATGCTCTAAAATTCCTCCCTACGTCGATAAAGAAGTTTCACTTAAAAAAAAAAACAAATTAACATATAAGAAGAATTATGAATATTAGTATTAACAAATTATGGTCACAGTAAAGGTTTTAAATTTTAAAATTTTATCTTGCTACAATTTATTTTGTGTAGTACGTAAAAATTTAGGCTGTTGACATTTTGACATTGACAGTCAAGTATTTACAGTCCTTGCCAGGCTTTTAAATCTCTTTGAGTATAGTTGCGCAATGCGCAAAACACAAATCCATACTAATAATATAAAACTTGAGGCTTTGTCTGTTTGGTTGATCACTGATCTCAGGAACTACTGGTCCGATTTAAATAATTCTTTCAGTATTAGATAGCTCATTTATTAAGGAAGCTATAGGAACGGACCACCAGTGAAACATTCAAAATCGATTTATTTTTCCTTTTGAGAGATTTCAATGAGAGTTAGTAGTTAGCCCAAAGTCACTAATCCACGCGGACGAAGTCGCGAGCAGAAACTAGTTTATGTTTAAATTCGTATTATATTAAATGTAACATCGAGACAACTTAAGGATAATTAGATGCCAGTCTCAGATTCTTACTATAATACTTTAATATTATTTTGTATTAGAATATTTACAATATTCTACGACAAAATGATTCACGAGGACTGGATTCATTCATCACATCATATACGCAACAATCGAAATTATAGTCATTTGAAGGTAAATAAAATAACCCTAAGTCTCTAAGACAGCACTTATTCGGTGTTATTACAAAAAAGTTAAATACGTATTGAACCCTGGCTTTGAAAAGGTCTCATATTAAATGCACCGCGGTCGCTGAATGTTCGCCATCTTGCTCTTTTGTCTCGCTTTGGTTACGTTAGGTTAGACTTGTGAAAAAGGATAACGCGAACTTTTTTAAGCCAAGTATTTAATACATATTTAACTTTTTTGTAATGACACGGATTAAGTATTATTTACTTGTCACGAGGCGTGGTAATTATTCACAGACATACAAAATAAAAATCGTATCCAATTTAAAACTAGGAATTTCGTTCATGTGGACATACTATTAATTTTCCTAAGAAATTACAAACCTATCTGATCTGGATCGATACGTTGGTTTTTAGTTGTAACATTCATCATCATCATCAGACTGTAAGAGACCCACTGCAAGCCATAGGCCTCTTCTCGAAGGAAGTTATGGGCGTAATCACCACGCCAGCCCACGACTTAATGGCGATTTCAAACTCTGAGAAATCCACTCCATCCATAGGTTTCTCACATACGGTGGTAATACAAAAACATTTCTCAGGTTCCGTTTTCTTCACCGTCAGCCGATAGTGTTACGAATTTAAATTAGTAAACGTAAGCGAATTCCGAAAAAATCGTTAGTACATGCCGGGGTTCAATCCTGCGGACATCGGATGATATTCCACATATGACATATGACGGATGATAGTCAAACCATTAGACAACCACATCTTTACCACAACGATTGTAACATTAGAAAAACGTAAAGACATCTAGCATAGATTCTTCTTTGTGTTCTGCCCTATATTAATCTAAAAATCATTTTAAATTATTTTAGTAGTTTTCAAGTGGCACGCATGTTCTAACATGGAAAATTTATACCGTTACTATGTATATTATATATATACAAATAGATTTAGTATGACATTTTTGACTTTGATCAGTCCTCCCTTTGAAGTTAGATATGAAAAAAAATCCATTGATCGTGATTTCAATTTCGAATGCGAGTGGAATTTCGAAATAGATATTTTCAGTAAAACAGAGATCTTTCGGTTCGTGGAAATTAATTTCACTCGGACCCGTGTATTAATATTCAGAACACTCTCAAAGTTCGCATTATACGCGAGCTCAAATACTCAAATTTATTAATTTTACCGTAGTTTCTCCTGACGAATGTTCAACTGATTGCATACAAGCCATTAGGCCTATTATAAATTAAAAATTTCAACACTAACAACTTTAACCGAAGTTTTTTTTTATTCGCCCTCATTTGTTTATTAATGTAGATATTGTTTATCGTAATGTCTATCATTTTCGAAATAAGTAATTGACAAATATTGTTTCTTTAATACTAGCTGCCTCGTCCGCTTCGCAAGGATGTACTAACGAAGGAAATGGAACCAAGTCTTTATTTTACAACACGGCCATGTAATAAAATAAAATGTCATCTGAACAATTGAACGTTAATCTGTCATATCTGGCAACATTTTTGAAGATTTCCCTACTCTCTTCTGTCTCATTCAGTCACTTTTTTATAAAGATATTTTGTAACATAAGTTTTTCACTTTTTCGTACAATTTTGCAAACATTACAAGCACTACAAAAAAAGTATTAGCCAAATATATGCAGCAGTACTAAATTGATACGCGTACATAGGGTAACAAAGCTACGAGCAGTCCGTAGAGAGTGCGAAATCGCTTTTAAACATAGAGTTGCGAGCAGTCGTAGTGTGAGCGCTTTCATAATTCTATGTACGTTAGTCCGGTGAAGCTGTTAAGACCTTGCTAGGACAATAGAGTAGCCAGTTCGAGAAAAAATAATTCTATGTAGGCGCGTACATATATTCAGTAATTGATTTTTATTTACAAAAGTATAGCTGACACCCATCCGCATCGCTGTGAATTAGATAAATAATAATAATAGTAATAAGTTTTAAAACAAATGACAAGGGTTCAATGAAATTCAAAATTAAGTAGCCTATTGTATCACCTATGAAAAATTCCGCATCGAATAGTCATCGTCGTATGCGGATACGTTCAGTAGTTTTTACATATTATAGTTGAGCGTCAAAAGAATTTTAAAGTATTTTCACTATATATAGATATAGGTTTTATGTACTTGTACCATTTTCATAAGTTAAATTTTGGACTCGATAGCTGTAGTTATAGCTTTACATTGAAGCTTCTATCAAATCTAGCAAGAACTAAACATTAACCCAACAAACTACATGCAACGAGTCTATATGGTAAATTACTACTAGCACTAATTTTTCTTTACATATAAATATAAAGAAAAAAAATGGAACTTTTGGGGCGTGTTCAATACAATATGTATGTAATAAGTTAAACACTGATTTTGCAATCGAGACTTTTAATATGGACTTGTATCATGAGCAAAAATATATATCCGTCTGTCACATCGAACACGTCGTTCGCTTTTTAAAAAGGCCAGAGACAATAAAAATGGCCAGCACGCTACAGAACTAATTTCTTAAATTTGGTATTATAGGAAGGCATACTTATTCCTAACTCTCTTGTAACCATTTTTTTTTTAATTACTATAAGTTCACTGCACACTTTTGTTTACAAGTATATTATTTTGTAGTGTCCAAGATTATAATTAATTGTTTTTTTTGTCTGTATATTCAATGTTTTAATAAACAAGATAAATGTATTCATCTTAAGCTCTAAAGGCTGATAACATTGTTTTAACTTTTACTTTACAAAAAACTCAACATCTTATCCCGACAGCCCTTAGTGACAAATGACCGAGAGCCGTCGGAGAGAAGTAAAAAGATATTACAGTATTGGATCATTATCTACTTACAGAAACTTGTACAATCCATCACTAATAATTTCCACAGTTTGTTCTCTTGGACGTCCTCAATTTTGGTCCCTTAAAACTCCTAAGGCCGAAATTAACTCTCATAATCATAAATCTCATCTGTTAGCTTTCAAAGTTATTATAGAATTAAGTACTTTACAAATAGATATACAGAGAAATGTAAGTATGTGGAAAGCGGTTTATTTTAAAATGAAATCTGTACTTTTTATGTTTAATTTAGGTTTCAAAATATCCTTTTTCGAAAAATGTCAAATGTCACAAAGTTTCAACAATGGAATGAGATTTATAGTCGATGTAAAGATAGGTGTGTAACCCTTTAAAGAATATACATTACTAGCTGACTCGTGCCCATTTCGTTGGGCGATAATAGGCATTATCAAGCTACAACTTTTTTCGAGAACTTTATTTATTTTATTTATTTATTTTACAATTACAATTTATTATTAGATCGATAATATTACACGAATAAACTTAAAGCTAACATATCTTTTAAAAATACAGTAACAATTCTTAGGAACTACATACATGCTCGATACCGTGTTCGTGCAAAAGAAACTGACAACAAAATAATTTTCAATTTTGTTGTCAGTTTTTTCAATTTAGGTTCAATAACCTTACGCTAATACTATAAAGGTAAAAATACGAAATAACGTATCGTAAATAAAGAAGTGTTTGGTTTGAATTGCTGATAAATTCTACATATATCCGTAAATCACACGCAGAAATGTTTATATTGATAAAAAAATAGCATTTTCGTAAATTTCGGTACTGTATTGCGACTGAAAATGCTTTCATAGTTTATGAACAACCAGTTTTATCCCGCCACGTCTGTATGCTTTCAGTTTCAGAATGAAATATGTCGTTCCAGATCCTAGAATCCCTCTACACTAAATGTTATTGTGAAGGTTTTATCGTGAAAAGTAATAAAACATACAGTTACATGTACAGTATTTAGCGAGGATGATGATTTTTTTCATAGCAGTCAATAAACTACATTTATTATAAGGATACCGTACAATAAAAATAAGCATTTAAAATAGATAAATATCAAATTTTAAAATAGATATATTTACATTTCCTTTCGTCCAGATAAATGAAAATTAAATGTAAGAATAAAAGAATTTAAGTGAGCTGTGTTCACTGTTTTAGGACTCGCATCTAGATTTGTATTTAATGCGTGTTAGCTAATGTAAGGTAATTAATTATTTGTGTGACCAAACAAAAAAAAAACAAAATAAAAGAAAAAAATCCTGTTTAAACAAGCTTTATCCGTTTAGCAGTCACACTGCCATGTATCCGACGGCATCACAAGTAGAGAATGTTTTCCCGGATATTGCCCATCCTCACACGGATTAAGGACACGATCTTTACACAATTTTTACTGAAGAAATCGTGAATCGATTTCAATACATATTAAGTTTATACTTAGATTGTACACAATGCGTTCTAGTAGATGCCAATTTTTATTTTTATGTAGAGTCAACAAATTTATACTGTAAGTTAGTAACAAATAACGAACAACTTCTTATAGGTACTTGAAATCATTACATAGTATAAAACAAAGTCCCCTACCGCGTCTGAATGTCTGTCTGTTCGCGATAAACTCAAAAACTACTGAACGGATCATCATGTGGTGAGTGGATAAAGTAATATATGAGGAACGTTTTGGTATATAATTTGTCAAAGTTTTTTTTATTATCAGGGCGGGACATAGTCCGCCGGGCCCGCTAGTATTACTATAAATAGAACTTTTTCTTAGAAAGCATAATAATAACAATTGCAAACCATAAAATTCTACCGAAAAACTCGAACTCGACGAATACTTGCCACGAGTTATAATAAGTTGTTTTTTAATTTTGTTTTTTTACTACGCTATTGGCCTAGCAAGGCCGTAACAGCTTCGCCAGACTACTAAGGCGAGCGTTTAACGCACTCAACTGATTTTATTTTGGCAACTAGCTCAAGGATGCACGGCACTCCTCGGCTTGGGCTGTTACCTAGTTACAGTAAGTCTCAATAAGTTAACTTTAGTATTGGTTATATAGCGTAAGGCGCGGCGCGGTGGTAAATTTTTGTAGGTAGATTTTTTGCAGTCGCTAAAAACTGAGTAGTGACGATGCCACCGTTCTATTACTTCTACAACAAAAACTTAATTCAATAGAATTTACAAAGACAACGAGGTGAGGCATGTGTATGTAAATAGTTGTGCCCACTCAGCGGCTTGATAACTTTTATGACTGAACACGGGGAAGAATATCAGTCCAAATGTGTATATGATAGGGGAATGTGTGAATATGTAAACGATATTCGAACAAGATTCGGCTACCAATTGTGGAACATCTCACGAGTATTTTGCTGTTAGTGGCCACTAGAACATTCATTGACATAACACTAAAGTTTATTTTGCGGTGAAAGACTCATAAATGGTTTCTTAATTATACTTAAAATCAATTGCGGGTAATATACAAAATATATAGAGAATAGTAAATGCGCAGGCGGTGACAAGTGGGTTGGGGTATTTGAAACACTTTGGCAAAAAGGCACATAAGCCAAATGACAATTTTCACCCCCGAGTAGATACATAAACTTGCGACGCACAAATTAAATGGCGAGGCCTGACTAGACTGAAGGTATTTTTTCATTAAAGACAATGATGTTTGCACTATAAAGTGTGTATCAGTGCATCACTAGAGAGCTCACAAACACAAATATATTTGTATCGATTAGCAAAAGTAAGAGAAAATAATACAAGAGAGACGTTAAATGTATAAAAGACGATGGAGGAAAAGTTTTGATGAATGATGAGGACATAAAGAGTCGTTGGAAGAAATATTTTGAAAGACTGATGAATGAAGAAAATGACAGGACCGGAGAGTTAGAGACCGTACCGTCAAATTTAGGCGTTGTACAAGAAATAAGTGAGGATGAAGTAAGAAAAGCTGTGAATGGTATGAAAAACGGAAAAGCCGTTGGGCCAGATGGCATACCGGTTGAAGTATGGAAGTTTTTAAAAGTAGATGGGTGGATGTGACTGACTTTATTTTTTAATAAGATGTTGCTAGAGGAAGCGATCCCAAATGAATGACGCGATAGCGTAATAGTGCCTATCTTTAAGAATAAGGGTGATGTGCAGGACTGTAACAATTATCGAGGAATAAAGCTGATGTCACACAGTATGAAGATTTGGGTAAGAGTGATAGCGAGACGAATAAGAGATGAGACTGAAGTGACTCCGAATCAATTTGGGTTTATGCCTGAACGTGCGACATCTGATGCCATTTTCGCACTTAGGCAACTGTGTGAAAAATACAGACGTGTACATAAGAATTTGCATATGGTGTTTGTTGATTTGGAGAAGGCATCAATGAAGAATGTTTCAAAATCGGGTGTTTTTTCCTCTTGAGAGCTTCCGTTGCGTGTAATCGTTAGCCCAAAGTAACTACTCCACGCGAACGAAGTCGCGGGCAGAGGCTATTGTCTTCTATAGATTGAGTTTGAATCAATCCATCCGTAATGTTTAGTAAACACTTCGGGGCAATTCGAAACCCTTTAATATTAGTTTTTATTATTAAACTAGTGGATTAGGTGCAGTAAATTATGATAAACCGATCACTTTTTAAAATGTTTTGAATACATATGTGAGAGTAGAAATATTAAACTGATCGGCTTTTATTTCATTACCTTTGATCATTAGTTTTTAGATAAAGTCGGTTACTGTGACTTATCCTTAGTAGATGGATATATGCGCTCACGGGTTTTTTATAGATTTTGTTATAATCAACACAGTTTTTTTTAATTTAAATCATATGACTATTTACTTTTTGATACTTGTATTTAGTAATTATTGGAGTAACATAATATAAGAGGAGATAATAATGTTGACCAGTAATGTTGTACGCATCTGAGTGCTGGGCGACGAGAGAAAACTACATGTGGCAGAGATGCGAATGTTAAGGAGGATGTGTGGTGTAACTAGAATGGATAAGATTAGGAATGAATATATCAGAGGAAGTTTGAAAATAGCACCAGTAACAGACAAGTTAAGGAGTAATAGGTTAGCATGGTATGGGCATGTTATGAGGAGAGATGAAGACCATGTAACTAGAAAAGCTTTGAGTATGACGGTCGATGGATATAAGAGTATAGGAAGACCGAAAAAAGGATGGATGGATTGTGTGAAAAATGATATGTGTGTAAAAGGTGTGATGACTGAGATGACATCTGATAGGCGAGCGTGGAAAAGGAAAACATGTTGTGCCGACCCTACTTAGGTGGGATAAGGGTAAGAAGATGATGATTGTAATAATGTGGCTGTTGTTTTCTCTACTGAAAACTCGAAAAACACAATTTTCAGTTAAATCTCTTTTGGATTGTATGAACAAATTATACATGTATTTAAAGAAAATCCTAACATTTCCATAATTTTAGTAAAGTACTTACACCATTTCAAAATATGTAGGCTATATAAAAATACATAAAACTATGTGTAATCAGAAGAATATTAATATTTCTCATAAATTGTATTAAACTTATCCACTTAACTAAATAAAACAACATATTGATTTACTAAGATTTAATCATAACATAACTTTACAAAACAAACAGATTTACAGCTTACATTTAACAATTAACTATTCTTTTAGGATTATATTATCTGATGACCCTTCTGCTAGAAGTTCATGTTCAGCAGCCATCTTTGTTGCTTCTATCTGTGGTCGAACATACTTGAAATATTTATAAAAGTGGTCTCCAAGCAAAACTGAGCCATACAAAGTCAAACCAATGCATACAAGTACCCCGCCCCTATGAAGCTTATCATATATCATATTTCGTGCATATTTCTTCATATTATCTGAAAATAAATAATTAATACTTTATATGATGATGATACTTTAACCCCTAGTCTGAGGAAGACGCAATCAGATACGCAGGATATATTAGGTATACAAGATACAGGTGCAAATACTCATCCTTGTTCTTCTGGACCCAGAATAGAGACCGTTATTACCTCAGAAGGACTCAGGCAGATGGTACAGTATCACTGTGAGAAAGTTACAAGGGGACAGTACTGTCTCGCACTCCCTTAATCACCTTTTACAATAACCATGGGAAGATATGAGGTGGTGCTATTCTACTCTGCCAGTACAAGACAGCACAATTTACTTTATATATATTTATTAGGAAATGCACTTTTAAAAGTAAGGTTGAATATACATAAAAGATGACCAAAAATAATATTTGGTATGTGTAATGAAATATAAATGTGATTTAACAAAAACTAAAATTAGAAACAATGAAGTAAAATAAATAAATGTGGTAGTGAATTGAAAACTCAAACCAATAACTCAATAGGAGATAAATTTAATGAAAACTCTAAAAAATTTAAGGCACATATTGTATTAGAAACATAGACATATGATAGTTGTGTATCCCCAATATTTTGTCATCACACTAGGCTAACTGTAGTTATTGTTACAACTAATAATGTTGTGTACAATTTATAATTGGATTTCAGATTTATTATGTTATAGTAGTTATGTTACTCATATAATTTCAATCTGTTATCTGTAATTGTACCTTTTTGTAAAAAGTAAAATAAAATCAATCCTCATATGATCTTAGAGAATCAACAACAGAATTATTTATGAATAGTTTAAGGGTTGTGGCTGGAACGTTCTATATTAGGAATATGAAGGAGTGATAAAATGCGCCACACCAAGATAAGAGAAAGAACAAAACAAATAGATTTCTTACAACACGCTATGAAACTAAAGTGGAAATGGACAGGTCATATAGTCAGAACAAAGGATGCTTGATGGACAAAACGAGTCGTCGTACTATGTAGTGGACCAAAGGGAAAAAGAAAAAGAGGCAGGTCACATAAAAGTTGGTCTGATAACATCACAGAAATAGCAGGAGACAAATGGCAAATAAAGACAGAAAACAATGGGCAAAAATGGAGGAGGCCTTTACCCTTCAGAGGGGTTCTCATTACATTAATGAAAAATTCAATTAATTAAAAATGAATTCTATGTAAAAAATTACTAATTAATCAATTATATTGTAAACAAAATAAAATGTAATAAGAATATTATAAATATGAAATGTCACTTGTTGTAAAAGTAGAAATTGTAAAATTGCATGGAAATGAGAAATAATAAAAGGCTTATTTATTTATTTAGTTTAAGGGTTGGTATATCAAATATCCCTAAAGGTCTACATTGATATATATAATTTGATAAACACAGTGTAGGCATTTTCTATAACTGTGATAAATTATATTTTACTAGTTGAAATTAAATCGAAATAGATTACTATACAGTTATCCTTATAAATACTGGAATTTCTTTTGAAATAATTACATATAGTGTTTTTGCAATAATAAAGACACCACCATATGACCGGTCAATAAACATGATAAATAACCTCCTTTAGTACGTTTCTTTTTAAATACTTCTTAGTAACGAAATTAAAAAAATTAAGTAATTATTTTTATATTACGTAAATATTCATTTTATTAATAGTTGATGTTTCATTTTTAATTCGGAAGTAAGCAAATATTATATAAATCATTGACAGCTAAACTTACATTCTCAAATATACAGAAATTGTATTAAAAAGTAAATTGAACTATGCTTCAATTTTAGAAATTGAAAATATTACATTGAACTATTCATCAAAAATTAAATGTTTTTTACATAAAACTACAATTCCCTTTCAAGATTTCTTAGGAAAATTGACAATTGACCCTTTTAGGGTTGCCAATCATACCATTTTTTATCGTACATAAACAATTAAAAATCTCGTAGGTATTCAAACATCATATAATCAATAAGCATTAAATCAAAAATTAAATGTTGATAAACCAAAAATAACATACATCAAAAGACTGAAAATTTTACAGATTATTGATAATAGAAAAAAAAATTGAAGTAAACAAACAGTGATTGTCATTATTAAAACCAATAAATATATAATAGAAAATATGGTTGCGTATATATTAAAAAACTTGTTCGTGGATTTGCCGAGTCTAAAACTGGATTGTCGTTTAGATCTAAAAGAGAATAAATTGATTATTTTTTAATATTATACTTAACGGTTTTTGAAATGCTTTAATAGTATAGAAATACGATCAATTATTAATAACAGTGGAAACATTTGCAAAAATGCTTTTTGAAATGAAATGAGTCAGTATCCTCGCCATTGTAAGGTTTCTGTTTATATGGAGTTTTTGAGCCTTTCATTTATTTCTTTTTTTTAGAACTGACTAAGCTATTGACCCGTCAAGATCTTAACAGCTTCACCGGACAACTCCCTGGAATAATATATTATCTTAACTCATCATCATCAGCTTGTAAGTAACCCAATAAAGGGCCATAAGTCTCTCCCTGAGTACGCAGGTTATCTCTGAATGATATATTGAAACTAACATCTTATTTAAAATAATGATTATTCCGAACATTAATTTAATTTATGGGAAAATTTCAACACTTTTGTGTATTAATTAGTGATTCCAACGATGACAGTGATAAACCTTTTTCCATAATATAAAAGATATTACGAATTAAATAAAGGATTCAGAATAAAAATTCTTAAATTACCTGATACTTATATTTTGTGTATAAATTTGTAGCGTGCTGGCCAATTATATTGTCTCTGGCCTTTTTAAAATAGAACGATATATTCGATATGAATGTGACAGACGGATATATTTTTCCTCAACATACAAGTCCATAATTAAAAGTCTCGATTCGATTGCAAAATCAGTGTTTAATTTATTACACATATATCATATTGAACACCCCCCCAAAAAATTAATTAAAATTACAATAATTATTTAACGACAAGTAGCCACTTCTAACCCTCCTGTCTAATGACGTTTACCCAAGGAATTAATTGGCAAGATTGGATATAAACCGGAGTAGGGATGCAGATCATCCTTAAAAAACCGATGTTCAAATTGTTATAAATTGTGGTATTTGAATCCATTCATGAAAAAATCAAGATCTAGAGTGATTATTCTAAAATTGATTTTTTATGTATTTTTCTTATTTGGTGACCTTTTTTTAAATTATAAATTATTGTATGGTTTTATTTTTATCTAAAATGATAAATTTAAATCAAGTAATATAGTGATTTTTCACAGGATCAAATCGATATTTAATATCAATTGAAATAATCAATCTATCTATATCTAAAATCGATTTTCCAATTTATCGATCTCACAATGCTATCCCTAAACCGGTGTGTTTGTTTTTACTACTGCATGCTTGATTTTTACGTCCCGCATGAGAAACTTTAGTTTTATCCAAGTTTGTAATCATTGCAGAGAACTTGATTAAAATCATAATATTGGGATTTGTTCTTTACAATTTACGATGAGTAATCAAGATACACAGGTTAGACAAAATGCTATATCTTTAAAGTTATTTATGCATTAACATTCTCAAGTACATAGTAACAAATTATTTGATTTCAGAAAACGTTCAGGATTACAAGGTCTCTGAAAACTATACAGCAAACCGCAACTTCCAGAAAGAGTTTAGTGGGTAGACCAACAAAAAGGTTTAAGCATCAGTTCTCTCAAGAAAACAAGTAATCATTTCTCTTTTATTATGGAAACTCTGAATATTCAATCACGCTGATAATTTCAATAAAACTGATGAGTTTTCCGCGGATCTGTGTGATTCTTTAGCCCTCTTACTATTTGAATTATATAAACAGAAAATGTTACAGTACAGTTCATTCAGTTTCAAAGAAATATGATAAGTTCCATGTCATCTTTTATAAGTTTTGTACGAAAGTAAATAAGCATGCTATAAATGAAATGACAAGGTTTTTTTAACTTATTATTATGTAGTATTTAATTTAGAGAGACTTTGGCTCATTGACAATAAACTTTCCTATTAAATAAGCATTACAGATTTAAACCCTGCCCAGTATGGATTTTATTGTGCAATTTAAATCATTGCCAATTTTAAATCTGAACATTAAGTATATACAGTTTATGTATATCAACTTTTGTGTATCATAGTATAAATTGTATTGGTTTCAAAAATCTGTGTAACATTGTCTACACACATCAAAATTTTAATTTCACTTTTGGATGGTTAGACTTTTTTTTATTAAAGTGGGTAAATCCCTAACAGATATGCCACCTTCCC
Source organism: Antheraea pernyi (assembly GCA_015888305.1). NCBI lineage: Eukaryota > Metazoa > Arthropoda > Insecta > Lepidoptera > Saturniidae > Antheraea > Antheraea pernyi. The sequence goes on along the minus strand of MU159922.1, from coordinate 58,215 downwards.
GGGGGAGAGAATAGGTTATGTCAAACTCGCACAGACTAAGACTCCACAGTGTACAGTCCGCTGTATGGTAGGGGGGCAAGGGACCAATCTAGCTCTCTACACCCCTGCGGCAGCCTGGCAAAGGTGGTTGCCAGGTTCCCTCATTATAGGGAAGCAGGCTGGGTACCCAGCCAGCAGCCTCTCCTCGTCAGCCGAACCTGTCCAATGAGGAGATTTGCCCCCAACCCATCCCCTCAGGCTTGGCTATGGTAGCGGTAGGAGATGAGTACTCCGCCTCCCCATTCCTGCCCTCATTTATGGTTAAATAGACTAATGTAAACCTATATAGTAACTTATGTCTTGATAATGCAATTTATAATAAAGTTTAGGGAAATTTGTTGAAAGAAGATTATTCAGTTTTAGTGTATCAAATGAAATAAACTTGCGACTATATTATCTATCACTTTAATAACATCTCATTCAATTAGAAGACATAGCACATACACTTTGTTTATTTACATCAGAAGTGAACCAGCTGAGGTCACAAAAATAGACAAGGAGACCCAAGCAAACCTAGATGGAAATATCACAGAGGATGACCTTATTAACCCTGGTGAACCATCGGAAAAGTATTGGCAGAAACTAGCTGAAAAGAGAGAGTAAGTAAACATATGTGCATCAGATATTTATTTATCTAAACAAATAAATATAGTGTAAACTCTTTATAACGAATTTCAAGAAACTGAGCATTTTTATCGTTATAAAGAGACTTCATTATACAGAGGGAAGAAAGAGATCAAATAAATGGTTTTGTGGTAAATCAACCAAATTGAACTATTTGCTTTATAGAAGGTTTTCCGTTATAAGGAACAATGTTATAAAGAGCTTACACTGCATATGCTCAACTTGAATTTTTTTTATATGTGTCTGTATTATTATTATTATTACATAGTATAAAACAAAGTCCCCTACCGTGTCTGTCTGTCTGTCAGCAATAAAATTGAAAACTACTGAATGGATCATCATGCGGTTTTCACCATTGGATAAAATAATTCATGAGGAATGTTTTGGTATATACTTTATTAAGGTTTTTTTTTATTATCAGGATGGGACATTGTTCGCTAGTCTATATTATAAATATGATTTCAAAGTGACTTGAAATAACTACACATTTTTAAATGATTATCAATTTTGATTTTACTTTTATTACTACAGTAGTATCAAATTAATTAAATAATGTAAATTTTTTCATTAAATTCATCAGGATAGCTTTGCAAGAAGTATTGGAAAAAAATTATAACCTTCGAGAGATAATAGAAGACTTAAAGAAAGATAATGCCTTACTTAAACAAATGGTGAGCGAAGCTAATACCTTTGTGGAGATAGTCAAGGTAAATGTTTTTCTTTCTAATAGGTTTTTGTTTCGTTTATATTACTTACAGTTCAAAAATGTTTTTGATATATGCTGTATCATGTCTATTACAAAATATACTCAAAATAAAGCCAG
>MU159922.1:5066-48895 GCA_015888305.1 Antheraea pernyi | reverse complement strand
TTAAACACTGATTTTGCAATCGAGACTTTTAATATGGACTTGTATCATGAGGAAAAATATATATCCGTCTGTCACATCGAACACGTCGTTCGCTTTTTAAAAAGGCCAGAGACAATAAAAATGGCCAGCACGCTACAGAACTAATTTCTTAAATTTGGTATTATAGGAAGGCATACTTATTCCTAACTCTCTTGTAACCATTTTTTTTTTAATTACTATAAGTTCACTGCACACTTTTGTTTACAAGTATATTATTTTGTAGTGTCCAAGATTATAATTAATTGTTCTTTTCTTGTCTGTATATTCAATGTTTTAATAAACAAGATAAATGTATTCATCTTAAGCTCTAAAGGCTGATAACATTGTTTTAACTTTTACTTTACAAAAAACTCAACATCTTATCCCGACAGCCCTTAGTGACAAATGACCGAGAGCCGTCGGAGAGAAGTAAAAAGATATTACAGTATTGGATCATTATCTACTTACAGAAACTTGTACAATCCATCACTAATAATTTCCACAGTTTGTTCTCTTGGACGTCCTCAATTTTGGTCCCTTAAAACTCCTAAGGCCGAAATTAACTCTCATAATCATAAATCTCATCTGTTAGCTTTCAAAGTTATTATAGAATTAAGTACTTTACAAATAGATATACAGAGAAATGTAAGTATGTGGAAAGCGGTTTATTTTAAAATGAAATCTGTACTTTTTATGTTTAATTTAGGTTTCAAAATATCCTTTTTCGAAAAATGTCAAATGTCACAAAGTTTCAACAATGGAATGAGATTTATAGTCGATGTAAAGATAGGTGTGTAACCCTTTAAAGAATATACATTACTAGCTGACTCGTGCCCATTTCGTTGGGCGATAATAGGCATTATCAAGCTACAACTTTTTTCGAGAACTTTATTTATTTTATTTATTTATTTTACAATTACAATTTATTATTAGATCGATAATATTACACGAATAAACTTAAAGCTAACATATCTTTTAAAAATACAGTAACAATTCTTAGGAACTACATACATGCTCGATACCGTGTTCGTGCAAAAGAAACTGACAACAAAATAATTTTCAATTTTGTTGTCAGTTTTTTCAATTTAGGTTCAATAACCTTACGCTAATACTATAAAGGTAAAAATACGAAATAACGTATCGTAAATAAAGAAGTGTTTGGTTTGAATTGCTGATAAATTCTACATATATCCGTAAATCACACGCAGAAATGTTTATATTGATAAAAAAATAGCATTTTCGTAAATTTCGGTACTGTATTGCGACTGAAAATGCTTTCATAGTTTATGAACAACCAGTTTTATCCCGCCACGTCTGTATGCTTTCAGTTTCAGAATGAAATATGTCGTTCCAGATCCTAGAATCCCTCTACACTAAATGTTATTGTGAAGGTTTTATCGTGAAAAGTAATAAAACATACAGTTACATGTACAGTATTTAGCGAGGATGATGATTTTTTTCATAGCAGTCAATAAACTACATTTATTATAAGGATACCGTACAATAAAAATAAGCATTTAAAATAGATAAATATCAAGTTTTAAAATAGATATATTTACATTTCCTTTCGTCCAGATAAATGAAAATTAAATGTAAGACAGATATAAAGTAATTTAAGTAAGCTGTGTTCACTATTTTAGGACTCGCACCTAGATTTATATTTAATGCGTGTTAGCTAATGTAAGGTAATTAATTATTTGTGTAACCAAACAAAAAAAAAACAAAACAACGTAAAAAAACTCCTGTTTAAACAAGCTTTATCCGTTTAGCCGTCACACTGCCATGATATCCGACGGCATCACAAGTAGAGAATGTCCGGGATATTGCCCTTCCTCACACGGATTAAGGACACGATCTTTACACAATTTTTACTGAAGAAATCGTGAATCGATTTCAATACATATTAAGTTTATACTTCGATTGTACACAATACGAAGCGTTCTAGTAGATACCAATTTTTATTTTTTATGTAGAATCAACAAATTTATACTGTAAGTTAGTAACAAATAACGAACAACTTCTTATAGGTACTTGAAATCATTACATAGTATAAAACAAAGTCCTCTACCGCGGCTGACTGTCTCTCTGTTCGCGATAAACTCAAAAACTACTGAACGGATCATCATCCGGTTTTCACCAGTGGATAAAGTAATTTATGAGGAACGTTTTGGTATATAATTTTTCAAGGTTTTTTTTATTATCAGGGCGGGACATCGTCCGCCGGGCCCGCTAGTATTACTATAAATAGAACTTTTTCTTAGAAAGCATAATAATAACAATTGCAAACCATAAAATTCTACCGAAAAACTCGAACTCGACGAATACTTGCCACGAGTTATAATAAGTTGTTTTTTAATTTTGTTTTTTTACTACGCTATTGGCCTAGCAAGGCCGTAACAGCTTCGCCAGACTACTAAGGCGAGCGTTTAACGCACTCAACTGATTTTATTTTGGCAACTAGCTCAAGGATGCACGGCACTCCTCGGCTTGGGCTGTTACCTAGTTACAGTAAGTCTCAATATGTTAACTTTAGTATTGGTTATATAGCTTAAGGCGCGGCGCGGTGGTAAATTTTTGTAGGTAGATTTTTTGCAGTCACTAAAAACTGAGTAGCAACGATGCCACTGTTCTATTACTTCTACAACAAAAACTTAATTCAATAGAATTTACAAAGACAACAAGGTGAGGCATGTGTATGTAAATAGCTGTGCCCACTCAGCGGCTTGATAACTTTTATGACTGAACACGGGGAAGAATATCAGTCCAATTGTGTATATGATAGGAGAATGTGTGAATATGTAAACTTTAGGGGGTCCTTGGATTCGGCTACCAATTGTCGAACATCTCACGAGTATTTTGCTGTTAGTGGCCACTAGAACATTCATTGACATAACACTAAAGTTTATTTTGCGGTGAAAGACTTATAAATGGTTTCTTAATTATACTTAAAACCAATTGCGCGTAATATACAAAATATATAGCGAATAGTAAATGCGCACGCGGTGACAAGTGGGTTAGACTGTTTCAAATACAGTTCGGCAAAAAGCTCATAAGCCAAATGACAATTAATTGTCACCCCCGAGTAAGTACATAAACTTACGACGCACAAATTAAATGGCGAGGCCTGACTAGACTGAGGGTATTTTTTCATTAAAGACAATGATGTTTGCACTATAAAGTGTGTATCAGTGCATGAGTTTTAAAATAAAAAACCCAAATTCTACTAAATTCAAACGAATTTCTGGGTTATAGAATGTTTGCCCTTATAAAAAACTAATTCTAAATAGTTTGTACCTTATATTTACCATAGATGTTGGCAGAAAAATTATTTTACTCTCATCAGAAAGTTTTTCATTTTAATATTATGTCTTTGTCTACCGCAACTTCAATAAAAAAGAAGTTACTCAATAATCGAATTTTGTGGGAATAACAGCATACTACAATAATTAACATAAAACTGAATTAAATTGCAATGGCACTATTAAAACTACATCTATTTTTTTTTTTTATAATATGGCATAAATTTTAGTTATTGAATTTTTTATATAAATTAATTATTATTTCTTAAACAATGGAATCATTTCATTTTACTTCACTTTATTAATGTTCTTAGAAGGTTTTCACACATTTAAATTAAGAAGAGAACAATTATCTAGGGAGATATTTTCATAGTTTTGATTGTAATAATGTGGCTGTTGTTTTCTCTAGTGAAAACTCGAAAAACATAATTTTGAGTTAAATCTCTTTTGTATTATATGAACGAATTATACATGTATTTAAAGTAAATCCTAACATTTCCATAATTTTAGTAAAGTACTTACACCATTCCAATATATGTAGGCTATATAAAAAATACATAAAATTATATGTAATCAGAAGAATATTAATATTTCTCATAAATTGTATTAAACTTATCCACTTAACTAAAAAAAACAGCATATTGGTTTACTAAGATTTAATCATAAAACATAACTTTACAAAATTAACACATTTACAGCTTACATTTAACAATTAACTAATCTTTTAGGATTATATTATCTGATGACCCTTCTGCAAGAAGTTCATGCTCAGCAGCCATCTTTGTTGCTTCTATCTGTGGTCGAACATACTTGAAATATTTGTAAAAGTGGTCTCCAAGTAAAACTGAGCCATACAAAGTCAAACCAATGCATACAAGTACCCCACCCCTATGAAGCTTATCATATATCATATTTCGTGCATATTTCTTCATATTATCTGAAAATAAATAATTAATACTTTATATGATGATGATGATTTGTTCCGACCGATTTCGGCCCTGGGGACCACTTTGACCCCTAATCTGAGGAAGATGCACAAGATATATTAGGTGCACAAGTGTATACGCAAGATACAGGTGCAAATACTCATCCTTGTTCTTCTGGACCCAGTGGAACAGAGACCGTTACAACAGCAGAAGGACTCAGGGAGATGGTACAGTATCACTGTGAGAAAGTTACAAGGGGACAGTACTGTATCGCACTCCCTTAATCATCTTTTACAACACCCATGGGAATATTTGAGGTGGTGCTATTCTACTCTGGCAACACAAGACAGCACAATTTACTTTATATATATTTATTAGGAAATGTACATTTAAAAGTAAAGTTAAATACACATAAAAGATTATCAAAAATAATATTTGGTATGTGTAATCAAATATAAATGTGATTAAACAAAAACTACAATTAGAAACATTGAATTAAAATTAATAGATGTGGTAGTGACTTAAAAATTCAAACCAATAACTCAATAGGAGATAAATCCTTATTTGATTATGAAATGATCTCAGAGAATCAACAAAAGAATTATTTATTAATAGTTTACTAATTCAATTAAGGTTTGGAATATTAAATATCTCTAAAGGTTTAAATTGATATATATAATTTGATAAACACTGTGTAGGTATTTTCTATAATTGTGGTAAATTATATTTTACTAGTTGACATGAAATCAAAATGGAATTACTATACAGTTATCCTTATAAATACTGAAATTTCTTTTGAAATAACTACATAATATATGTAGTATATACTAGTAGTAGTATATACTATAATATAACCATTATATTATAGTGTTTTTGCAATAGATAGACACCACCATATAGCGGGTCAATAAACATGGTAAATAACCTCCTTTAGTACGTGTCTTTTTAAAAACTTCTTAGTAATGAAATTAATAAATTCAAGTAATTGTTTGTATTGAAGTCAACAATATATTACGTAAATATTCATTATATTAATAGTTGATAGTTCATTATAATTCGGAAGTAAACAAATATTATATAAATCATTGACAATAAAACTTACATACTAAAATATACAGAAACTGTATTAAAAAAGAAATTGAACTATGAAGATTGAAAATATTATATTGAACTATTCATCAAATAAGTAAATATTTTAGACTTAAAACTACAATTCCGTTTCCAGATTTCCGAGGAAAATTGACAATTGACCATATTAGGGTTGCCAATCATACCATTTTTTTATATCGTTCTCGTACATAAGCAATTAAAAATCTCGTTGGTATTCAAAAATAATATAATCAATAAACGTTAAATTAAATGTTAGTAAACCAAAAATAACACACATCAAAAGACTGACAATTTTACAGATTTTTGATAATAGAAAAAAAATTGAAGTAAACAAACATTGAATCTCATTATTCAAATTAAAAAATATGTAATAGAAAATATGGTTGCGTGTATATCAAAATATTAGTAATTTATCCGAGGATTTGCCGAGTCTAAAACCGCATTGTCCTTTAGATCTAAAAGAGAATAAATCGATTCTACTTAATTAGTATACTTAACCGGTTTTGAAATGCTTTAATACTATAGAAATACGATAAATTATTAATAACAGTAGAAACTAATGCAACAATTATAAATGCATTTTTTAAATGAAATGAGTCTGAATCCTCACCATTGTAAGGCTTCTGTTTATATAAAGTTTTTTAGCCCAGAAATAATATATTATCTCAACTCATCATCATCAGCCTGTACCAATGAATGAGCATAGGCCTCTTCCCGAGTACGCAGATTATCTCTGAATGATGTATTGAAACTAACATTCTATTTAAAATAATGATGATTCTGAAAGTTCATTTCAATTTTTTTTTTATTGTATCATGGCAAAATGACTTCACTGTGCCTGATGGTAAGCACAGTACAATCCAAAAACAATGGCGACCACCGAGTGACACACTATCCATCGCCGGTCGCCACTGTCATGCCGGCCTGCGAAAAGCTGCATATGCACAGGCTGATTCCGAAATGCGACCCGCAGAAGCGAATCACTATGACGGGCTTTTTCGCCATATACATGGTGGTTGTGACCCAGTCAGGCTGTAAAACCCTACCACCCCGCACATGGTGGTTGCGACTCAGTCTGGCTGTAAAACCCTACCACCCCGCATGTATGGGACAATTTCAACAATTTTGTGTATTAACGATTCCAACGATGACAGTGATAAACATTTTTCCAAGATATAAAAGATATTACTAATTAAATAAACAATAACTGAATAAAAAAAACCTAAATTAACGGATACATATATTTTGTGTGTAAATTAAAATTACAATAATTATTTCCAACGACAACTAGCCACTTCTAAACGTCCTGTCTAACGACATTTACCTTACTCTAATTGGCAACCACAGATTAATAGTCGTACAAGTATTGGCAACAATGGATATAATCCTAGTTGGATGGAGATACCCCTAAAAAAATCGATTTTCAATTCGTTCTGTCAATTCGAATCATGTAAAAATTGAGATCCAGAGTAGCAATTATTTAAAAATCGATCTCTTATATATTTTTCTTCTTTGATGAGCTTTTTTTTAAATTATAAATCCTTGTATGGTTTTATTTTTATCTAAAACAAAAAAAATCGAAGGAAATTTTATAGTTATCAAAATAATCCATTGTTCTAAGTTTAAAATCGATTTTCCCATTTATTAATCTCATAATAGCATCCCTAAACCGGAGTGTTTGTTTTTACTACTACATACTTGATTTTTACGTCCCACATGAGGAACTTTAGTTTTATCCAAGTTTGTAATCATTGCAGAGAACTTGATTAAAATCATAATAGTGGGATTTGTTCTTTACAATTTACGATGAGTAATCAAGATACACAGGTTAGACAAAATCTATATATCTTTAAAGTTATTTATGCATTAACATGCTCAAGTATATAGTAACAAATTATTTGATTTCAGAAAACGTTCAGGATTACAAGGTCTCTGAAAACTATACAGCAAACCGCAACTTCCAGAAAGAGTTTAGTGGGTAGACCAACAAAAAGGTTTAAGCATCAGTTCTCTCAAGAAAACAAGTAATCATTTCTCTTTTATTATGGAAACTCTGAATGTTCAATCACGCTGATAATTTCAATAAAACTGATGAGTTTTCCGCGGATCTGTGTGATTCTTTAGCCCTCTTACTATTTGAATTATATAAACAGAAAATGTTACAGTACAGTTCATTCAGTTTCAAAGAAATATGATAAGTTCCATGTCATCTTTTATAAGTTTTGTACGAAAGTAAATAAGCATGCTATAAAGGAAAGGACAAGGTTTTTTTAACTTATTATTATGTAGTATTTAATTTAGAGAGACTTTGGCTCATTGACAATAAACTTTCCTATTAAATAAGCATTACAGATTTAAACCCTGCCCAGTATGGATTTTATTGTGAAAACGAAATTTTTGTGTTTACTATCTTCCTCGCAATTTTTCCATATTTTCTCACCGTTTAAATCTTCCATGGACTACGACAAATATTTAGAAACCAAAATCAGCTAAATCGGCCCAGCCGTTCTCGAGTTATAGCGAGACTAACGGACAGCAATTGATTTATATATACACATATATATATATATATATATAGATAGATTACTCAATCAAACTTATAATGAGCTGAAAAACATCAATATCACATGTACATAGGCCCCTATACTACGCGTAGCTAGCCTGACGCAAGCCGCGCAAACGCAATTCGGCTGATAATGCTGACGTAGGAGGTCATGACGAGAAATTACCAATTTATCTCCTTCCAAAAATACCGCTCAATGTGCCTAAAGAAGTTTCCACTTTAAAAATCAAAATATATAAAATAATTAAAAATTATATAAGGAATTTGTAGCGTTTGAATCTTGTAACATTGCAAAAATAAAATTTTGTAATGTGGAATTTAGTTTCATATCTTTATGTTTCATGTTCATATTTTTTATATCAGTAATGATATGGGTTTTTAAAAAGTCTCTTAGATATTTATCTTGACATTTTAGTAATGTGAAAAATAACTCAAGTAAGTCAAATGGTGTGATAAAATTTTTATTTCTAAGTAAAATTAGACATTTGCACAAAGCCAATCTCATCTCATTATGTAAAATCGAGTTATGAGTTTTTAGAACATCTACAATTTTTTGTGGAAATAGTTTCATTTCATTCATGTAACATTGAGCTACTTGAGCCAAAAACATAGCTTGTTCATCTAACTTTTTGTTGTATTGAGTAGGGTTAAGATTGAAAATTTCCAATGTTGTTTCAAAATGAGCAAGTTGCTGATGAAACTCCTCTTTATAAGAATCAGGGTCCCGTTTGATCAGGTTTTGTAGTTGTGTCAAGTTGTTAGGTAATTGATTATTTTGTCGAACCATTTTTAAATCTCAGCCTGGCTGTGCAAACACGAAAACTGCGTTGATTTACTATTAGCTACCACAGAAAAACAAAACTAATTCTCAAGATTCACAAAAAGTACGTACCTCGTACCTAACCTAACCAATACAAAAAGCACAGCACATTATTTTCTTCTTTTTTTATAGACGCCTGTAAAAATACTAATACGGGGCTATTGGTCACAAGTCCTTCAAGCAAAAGCAAATTGTCAAAGATCCAATGTTGCCTGGGAGCACTTAATGAATTAATGCATGGAAATTGTACTATAAAATGTAATATATTGTATGTAATATGTATATTATAAATCTAAATAAAATTACATACAATATATTACATTTTATAGTACAATTTCCATGCATTAATTCATTAAGTGCTCCCAGGCAACATTGGATCTTTGACAATGTGCTTTTGCTTGAAGGACTTGTAACCACTAACCCATTATTAGTATTTTTACAGGTGGCTATAAAAAAAGAAGAAAATAATGTGCTGTGCTTTTTGTATTGGTTAGGTTAGGTACGAGGTACGTACTTTTTGTGAATCTTGAGAATTAGTTTTGTTTTTCTGTGGTAGCTAATAGTAAATCAACGCAGTTTTCGTGTTTGCACAGCCAGGCTGAGATTTAAAAATGGTTCGACAAAATAATCAATTACCTAACAACTTGACACAACTACAAAACCTGATCAAACGGGACCCTGATTCTTATAAAGAGGAGTTTCATCAGCAACTTGCTCATTTTGAAACAACATTGGAAATTTTCAATCTTAACCCTACTCAATACAACAAAAAGTTAGATGAACAAGCTATGTTTTTGGCTCAAGTAGCTCAATGTTACATGAATGAAATGAAACTATTTCCACAAAAAATTGTAGATGTTCTAAAAACTCATAACTCGATTTTACATAATGAGATGAGATTGGCTTTGTGCAAATGTCTAATTTTACTTAGAAATAAAAATTTTATCACACCATTTGACTTACTTGAGTTATTTTTCACATTACTAAAATGTCAAGATAAATATTTAAGAGACTTTTTAAAAACCCATATCATTACTGATATAAAAAATATGAACATGAAACATAAAGATATGAAACTAAATTCCACATTACAAAATTTTATTTTTGCAATGTTACAAGATTCGAACGCTAAAGTTGCAAAGTTATCTGTTGATATTTTAATTGATTTGTATCACAAAAACATTTGGAATGACCACAAAACTGTTAATATGATCGCTGATATAGGATGTTTCGCCAAAGTTACTAAAGTTATGGTCGCATCGCTTAAATTCTTCTTAGGCAGAGATGAAGAAGAAAAAGAAGAAAATTCAGACAGTGATGATGAAATTGATCCAAAACAAACAATGATTTCAAATAAATTTAACAAAAAAACTAGAAAAAGAGAGAAAATGGTGGACAAAGTAAAGAAAATAGCTAAGAAGATGAAGAAGAAGAAACAAAAGGCTCCTTCATTTAATTTTTCAGCCCTTCATCTTATTAATAATCCTCAGGGATTTGCAGAAAGGTTATTTAAACAAATTGAGTTATCAAATGAGAGATTCGAAGTCAAACTGATGACACTAGATGTAATATCTAGATTGATTGGTCTGCACAACTTGTTTTTGTTTAATTATTATCCATTTATTGGAAGATTACTTTTACCACATCAGAGAGAAGTTACCCGTATTCTTCAGTTTGCAGCACAAGCTTCTCATGAATTGGTTCCTCCTGAAGTAATTGAACCAGTTATGAAAGCTATAGCGAATAATTTTATAACTGAGAGAAATTCTACTGATGTCATGGCAGTTGGGCTAAATGCAATACGTGAAATTTGTGCAAGATGTCCACTTGCAATAAATGAAGAATTGTTAAGAGATTTAGTCCAATATAAAAGTTATAAAGAAAAATCGGTAATGATGGCTGCAAGGTCTTTAATCCAATTATATAGGCATTCTATACCCGAATTGTTGCATAAGAAAGACAGAGGTAGACCAACAGAAGAAACAATAGAATTGAAAGCAAAGAAGTATGGAGAAGTTGCAACTAAAGATTATATACCAGGATCAGAAGTATTGTTGGAAAAAAAAGAGACAAAAGAAAGTATAAAGAAAAACAAGGCTAAAAAAAAGGATGATTCTGATAGTGATGAATGGGTTGATGTTGATTCAGATGACTCAGAGATAGAAATAACTTCTGATAGTGAAAACAGTGATATAGAAGAAGAAGATGATGAAAAAAATGAAGATAGTAAACAGAATCATCCAGAAACTGAGAAGAGTGAGAACAGAAACCTATTAAAATCAAAAAATAAAACTATCAAGGAAGACAAGATAAAAAATGCACGTGAAATTGCAATGGAAACAATATTCACAGATGAAGATTTTAAGCGCATTGAATCAGCCCAGATAAAGAAAAAAGTGTCAGGTGTTAAAAGGAAATCTAATGTTTTAGAAGAAAACGAAGAAGAAGGTGGAGAGTTAGTGCAACTTTCAGCGATAGAAAATATACACAAGAAGAAAAAACATGACAAGAATGCAAGATTAGAATCTGTTTTAAAGGGCCGTGAAGATAGAGATAAATTTGGTTACAAAGATCGTAGAAAAAACATACATTGCTCTAAGACAAATAGAGAAAAAAGGAAAACTAAAAATTATCAAATGGTGAAACATAAAGCCAAAGGGAAAATAAAGAGATCCTTCAAAGATAAACAAGTTGCATTTAGAAATTATTTGATCAAGCAAAAGAAAATGCGTTAATTTTTATTGTTATTAAAAATTACTTAAACTTGTTTACAGTTAAAGTAATAAATTTATTTATCTATGTAACATCTGTATGATTAAACTAACAGATTATACTCCTTTATAGATTTTCAATTTTTATAATCCATAATTAACAACTTATATAACTAGCGAACCACCTGGTTTCATTTTTGACTTTGATAAATTGCATAATTGTACACCAACGTCTACTTTTTTATAATTGTACATATTTCAATTTGATGCGAAGTATTATTGATATTGTCCTCATTATGTTGAGGATTAGAGATATAACTTATACAGCGTAAAAATATTTTTTTTTTTAAGTTGTGTAGTTAAGACAATAAATCAGTATTATCGATGAAAGGGAATATAATAAGCCAATAATTAAAACATAAATTGTAGCTTCCTCGTTTTCGAAATCTACGGACCTATTATACTTTCGCTTTGGGAGTCATTATCTATTGTGTTATTATTCCTTCTGGTTAGAATATTTTTATAATAGGCTAAGTATTTCAAAACCCTCTCATTCAGGTCTTCTCTGTTTTGTAAAAAGACATTGTATTGTATTGTAGAGTATTGACATCAAATTTACGTCATTTAACCTCCAAACGTGATTAATTAATTATTATAATAAACATAAAATCAAATATCTTAGGCTAGCACACAAGTCATCGGGAGATAGAAAAATTATAATACGAAACAATTATATTATTACTAGATACAAATAATGATCTTAATTAGATATTAAAAGTTACAAAATATAAAAGTATATATAATCAATAAAATAAGTGCCTGCACTAGGAATGCAAGAGATAGGAATAAAAAACCGCACTGGAAAAAAATGCGCAATGGATGCTCCGCGCACTGCGGTAGAATTTCCGGATAGTCTAAGAGCCAGTGAATGTCAAACCTTGATTATTTTATATTTATATTATTTGTGTCTTGAGAAAACAATATTATTTTGCTATTTGTTTTTTTTTTTGTGTGTCTTGAGAAAACAATATTTGCTATTTGTTTTTTTTTTTGCAAATGACAGAAATGAATATATCTCCCATGATGATGCTTTATCAAAACTCAATTACATTTATTTTATTAACTGCACAAGCAATAATAGTAAAACGTGTACTCCTGGTATAATATATTTACTGAGTAACCGAAAGATACGCAATGAAGAGCGGCAAAAGACCTAACTCACTATTTCACCTCCATCTCGTTGGATATACTCGTATATTGCTTAGCGCTCGCGCCTATAGCTACCCTATATTTTTGTCTGGCGAGGGGTGAGAACTGTCGAAACTGTCTGGCTACTGAGGAAACATCTTCTAATAGTGATAATTGTGAAGTTGTAGGGGGTTATATCTGGATCTACTTAACCGATTTTGAAAATTATTTTACTAATGGAAAGCCACGTTATTTGTCAGTATCATAGTATATATATTAACCCGAAAAATGAATAGACTTTTGTGGTAGTCGGATTTGCAAAGTATTATGTGATTTTCTACTGTCTGTATCATGGCGTGTTCTGAAGAGTTATTCAATTTGATCTCTTCCTCTCCTTTTCATAGCCGCACTACGAGTGTTGGTCTTCGGAGCCACAGTTTTACGGTAAATCCTATCTGGGCACGAACTAAAAAGTTCGCAACGTTTTATAATAATAATAATACCATATACCGCGAATCTGTGGAACAATCTCCTGGTCAGTGTGTTTCCTCCTTCCTATGGCATGGGGTCCTTCAAGTGCAATCTGAAGAGATACTTACGCAGGCCGGCGATGGATAGTACATCTATCGGTGGTCGCGATTGTTTTTGGATTGTACTGTGCTTACCATCATGGACAGTACAGACATTTTGCCGAGCTACAATAGAAAAAAAATAAGTCGGCGAATAATGGTCGAACGAAAACGTTTCTTACGGACGCTGCCTTAAAGATGAGAGATATATGGTTGACTTCCAGAGAAAAGTTGTAGAGCATAATAATGCGACAGCATATGTCTAACTTTTATTTTAAATCACAAGCTCTAGTAAAATGAGCGGCTCCTTCTTAATCGTCTCCAGGTCTCGATTACATATTTAAAATTAATATAATGAGCAGTTCGGATTTCGTGCCGAACACTCTTGCACGAATCAAGTACACTGCCTCATGGAGTAAATTTTCTCTAATTTTAATGCCGATCCGAAACACACTACTGCAGTCTTCTTCGATGTCGTCAAAGCCTTCGATAAGGTCTGGCATGGAGGGCTCATCCATAAATTATATAAATCTCACGTACCCGATAAGTTAATTCATACTATCCACGATTATCTCACTAATAGGACTTTCCGCTATAGAGTAGATGGGGAACTATCCCCGCCCCACCCGATACGCTCAGGTGTGCCACAGGGATCCATACTCGCGCCCTCGCTCTTCAATCTGTTCATCAGTGACCTACCTCGGTCTAAAGGGGTCGAGGTAAGCTGTTATGCTGACGACACCTTTATTTACACTTCCAGCTGGCGGTCGGACTTTCTTAGGAAGCGCATCGAAAAGGCCGTTTGCACACTCGGTGAATGGTTTCGTCGATGGCGCATAGCAGTTAATCCTGATAAGAGCGCCGCGATCCTTTACGACGTAGTAATAACCTCGAGCCCATCGGGCTATATGGAACCGATATACCTTCAGCTGACGAGGTCAAATATCTCGGTGTTACATTAGATAAACATTTAAAGTTCGAGTCACGTATAGATAGAGTGCGAAACAAAGCCGCTATGGTCTTGGGTCGCCTCCATCCGTTGCTTTGTCATAGGAGTAAGATGTCCCTCAGACACAAGCTCACTTTGTATAAGACGTGTATCCGTCCCGTGATGACATATAGCAGTCCCGTTTTTGCGCATATGTCGAAAGATAATTTTCATAAGTTGCAGGTTCTTCAAAACCGCGTTTTACGTAAAGTGACCGGTGCCCCGTGGTACGTCCGGAGAGTTGATCTACATAGGGACCTAGAGATGCCTTCTATCTGGGCGTACGTAAAATCACTTACGATTAGTTATTTTGAAAAAGCCGCGAATCATCCCAGTCCGTTAGTGGTATCCGCCGCAAAATACGAACCCGTACCAAACGCTGCGCGTAGTAAAAGACGTCCGCGACATATTTTTACCGACCCTCCCGATGAAATAACGGCAGTGAACGATCAGTACCAGCCTGTCTCTCTAAACAGAGCGTGCTCACGCCCACGCCCGCGTAACCACAGATCACGCCGCCGTGGTCTGGGGGTAAATTTCGCTCCCGCACACCAGACTAGGCCCCCCTCGGCAGCAGCTCAAGCCTAGGTCCGTTCCCTCGGCGTGGAGCCCTTGAGTACGCTGCTCGCGCGATACAGTGACACAAAATCTTACATCACTGCGACAACATTACACATATCACCTCCACACACGTGCACGCATACACGCTTACACATGCAGGTGGAAGGGTTTTATTTTTTCCCCTTATCAAACTGAAATAGTTTAGAATATTATCCGATACGAAATATACATAAGAGTTATTGAGGTATGTATGCTTGGTACACATATATGTTTCAATAACTCATATAAGTATAAATATGTAGCTAAGCTTAGGTTAGCTCAAATAAATCGCGAATTGTATGAGTCAGGCAACAGCCCAAGCCGAGGTGTGCCGCGCACCCTGAGTTAGTTGTCAAAATAAAATCGGCTGAGTGCCTTAAGCGCTCGCCTTAGTAGTCCGGTGAAGCTGTTAAGACCATGCTAGTCAATAGCGTAGTTAGTTAAAAAAAATCTCTAGTAAAACGTCTTTGAATACTTTCGATACGGCTTATATATAGTTGATAATGAATGACACCAGACAGGCTACAATATTCAAGGTGGCTTCTTACAAGCGTGCAGTACAGAAATGTGTTGACATATTCATTTTTGAAAAGTTTACTGTTTCTAAGAATAAAACCTAACATTTTACACGCTGGTAAACAAGTATTGCTAATATAAATATCAAACTTTAAGTGACTATCAAACTCCAAGGTCCTTGATATGTGTAACTTCTTGAATAGGAACATTGTTAATGTGATAAATTGACAGTATTAAGTTTCCCTTTCTGCTAAATTTTATGTGATTGCATTTATTTATATTCAATGCCCTGCCATTTACTTAACACCAACCAAGCATACTGTTTAATATCTAATTGCAATGAGTTAACATCATTATAGTAGTGTGTATTCTTCGTACAATCTTGAGATCGCCAGCGAACATGAAGTATGAAGAGTTAACATAAACTGAGTGATGTCATTAATAAAGATATTAAACAAAAGCTGGCAAAAAACTGACCCGTACGGTACACGAAAAATTATGTTAAATGACTCAGATTGAAAACCATCAATGACAACAACTGATAGACGATTAATAAGGTATGAAGAAAACTACTGTAACAATGTTCCGTAAAAAGACAGTATCTTAATTAGTAAACTTGATTAATCTTATCAAAAGCCTTCGAAAAGTCGGCGTCAACTTAAACGCCACCTGCCTTAATACTACCTTAATGCTGAGTAAGGTACGTAGCTTACCTACTTACTTACTTACTTATAAGCTTACCTTACCAGCGTCCAGCTGGTAAGATTGCTATTAGTAGATCTTACATCTAAAAATCCATGTTGGTGAGGAGAAATTTTTATTATTATTCATATATATTTTATACGACTTTAGTTTTACTCAGAACTACAAATTTCTTAAGAATTTCTATAACTTACAGATATTGACATTCTTACAAGTATGGTAAATGTAAACGTGAGAACAATTAAAAAAAAATGTTATATATACATTAAGTAAGTACCATGTTCACTACGAGTCCGGTGAAGCTGTAAAGACCCTGCAGGGTCAATAGCGTAGTCAGTTCGAGAGAAAAAAAAAATGTTCACTACTATGTAAGATTCTTTATCCACTGGCGGTAAAATGTACACACCGAGTCTCTACGAAGCTATAAGGATTCACCTTTGCCCGTACTCCAAAAAGCAAGTTGATAGGTAAGGGTATCAGTCTAAACGCGTGAAACTTCAGAATTGGCAGTATGGGTTAATTACTTAGCTAGTCCTATTGGACGAATATTATTACTACTACAAAACTAAAAGTACTAAATGAGTGAGTAGCAGCATTCCATGTGATGTCGTACTTGCACTTTATACAGCATAAATATATCATGGAAATGAAAATCTTTTTTAAGCTTTTTAAATATGGAAAGTGTGTTTTAATACTGTCAAGAAAGAAAACAAATTAATGTAATGTTTGCAAGAGATATGTAACTTTTCAGGTTACAAAACGTAACTTTTGAACTGAAGGACCTTGCAACACAGATTACTGCTAATGACAACTATAGGGATCGGATTAATAGAAAAGAATCGATTAAATAAACATCGATTGACCTTTATTCAATACTAGCTGTACCCGCAGCTCCGCACGCGTTTTTTAAAATCGTATTAAAGAATTATAGAATTGTGAGACTATGTACAATTACAGAAACGCTCTTTATGCACAGGTCAACAAAATATTTAAGTATAATATTGTTTATTTGACCAATTATTCATTTTACGAAAAGTAGAGATATAGAATAATAACATGTATTGTAATACTATAAAAATGCTATCTATTTTGTATTATATTGATTAGTTACAAGAATTATTTATTACTAAATTAAATACTGTTATAAATCTACTGATGATTTAATTGATCAGTTCCCTGGATATTCTTGTAACTATGGTTTGATGATATTTGCCTTTTTCTAGTTTTGTATAACTTAAATTTTATCATAAAAAATGTAAAGTCATTAGAATTATTGAATATAAAATTTGTCATAAAGTGAACCATTGCAATGTTTTACTTATATTACATATATTTTAAACACTCATATAATTTAATTACATATGCTTTAAATATAGTTATATGTATAAGATCATAAATTTTTATATATTTGCAGTTATTCGTGCCTTTCATTGAGTGTATTATTTTTTTATGTCATAGGTGGCAAATGAACAGGTGGGTCACCTGATGTTAAGTGATCATCACCGTCCATGGACACTAACAATACCAGAGGAGTCGAAAGTGCATTGGCAAAGGGTTAGGGGAGTGAGAGGGAGAGGAGTTGGGCCTCCAGCACTCTCACTGACTGAACAAACGAAACAAAACAATGCAAGCACTGTCACTTCACATCGGTTTTCTATGAGGGGGTGGTACTACCCTGGGCGAGCCAACCCATTCATGCTGAAACCGGTAATAGTTTCAGTTTGGCTCTACCACCATTAAATTGAAATGTTGTTACATAAAACAACGGTAGGTACATAAATAATGTTTGCTTCATTTCTTGGTCCCAAGTCTTCAAGAGCCATTTGAATCATAAAAACTAGTTGTAGCCTTATGTAAAGCCTGTAAATCTAGTGTTAAGGATTAAATTTGTTTAATATTTCAGTGTAAGCCAACCAACCTAGTTTTATTTTTCTTATATCCTCTTTGTAAGGATTAAACATTTTAGCACAAATATAACTGTATTACAAATAAGTTTGGCACTTGCATTCGAATTTTGAACTGTTACAATAAATAAATATGATTAGCTGACCTGAGTTATCTCAGGGCTCATACGTGTTTAAAAAGGTAAAGAGTGAAAGTAAAGTTTAATCAGTGAACGGCACAGTGTCAGTGCTGGAGCGTGGCTTTATAGTGCATACTCGGATGATCCCCTGGCCCTCATCACCGCAGTAGATGGTTCACCATGGGGTTTTAGTCAGTAAGAGTTTGACACTAAACCATTCCCCAAGGAAGTGGGTGTCCAATGCGGTATTTACCCACAGTAAAAAGAAGAATCTGTACAAGTAACTAAAAAAGTTCTTAATCATTCCAATATATACAAACATTCAAAAATATCCACTTAAGTACCCTCTAAATATGGGGGAACAGCCGTAAGTTGGGAATTATATCTATGTTTCTAGAAGATTATAATTGGCTGTGATCTGGCAAGATAGGGAATATTAGTCTTTTTATTATATGTATAGATTAATCGCTTTGTCAAAAATTGACTTCAATAAATAATTGATATCTTTGATAAAATCGTTTTATTGTAATATTTAAAATGTACATGCTTTTCATATTCCAATAATAAACCTAAGAGATTTATGGCAACAATTTATCAGATTAGAAATCAAACAAAAAGTCCTTTGAAGTTTCAAGGTAAAGAATAAGGAAACCAAATATTATTGATACAAATTTTCAGTACCATTAAACATTGTATTATAACAGAAATGAAATGATGAGCATCCGAACAAAATGACAACCGTATTGTATCAAAAACTAAAATGTAAATCATTTTTTTAAAATGCCTTAAATGTCCAGTACTATTTTACATTTAGGCCTATGTTCAGCAGTGGACGGCAATAGGCTGATATGATGATGATAATGTTACATCTGACTTATTTTTAAAATGTCGACTTCGTTGTGATCTCAAAAATTCAAATATAAAACAAATCTTTCAACATAAACAACAAGTTTTTATGACAGACGTTTTTAGTTTTATTGAACGATTTTTACAGACACCTGTATTTTGCTGACATAAGGACCACAATAATCATTGTAAAATATAGTAATTCATGTTACCTGTAACATGCCACATGTTTTCGTTCTATGTGTTGTTTTAAATTTGTAATACTACTATAAGTTTTCATTTTTTCGAAACATGCATTCTGCTATGGATCCTTCTTCGTTATAAAATATTTTCGCCAGCCGCTTTTAAGTGTTTTACTGTTAGAAGACATTTTTATTGGTTACCAACAATGTTATCTCACTTTTAACTTGTAAATAATAATGAACTTACTTCGTTTTTTTTTTTTCATCTGTCACATTGATGTCGCTATATATGAAAATAAAATTAAACGCGTAATTTATATAATCGATTTATTAAAAATTGATTGAATATCTTATTTTTATCTTTTTTTGGATTATTATAAAATAATAACAGAACTAAATATAAAATCGATCCTTCTTTAACATCTCTATTGTACAGTCGATATTTTATTGTTTATTCTGGATTGATTTGTATTATCCGCGTTGGATTTACTTCAATTTATTAATATCGAAAATATATTTGAAATAAATGAATAAAGATGTTAAAGCCAAAAGCACTAACCCAAGTTTTAAGCCAAGCAAACACTGGTGGTGTGGAGAATACACTGTAATATATTGAGTATTTTGTTGTGTATACATAAAAATTGAATGTTATGTGTAATAATATATAATGTTTTAGGCTGTTGAATCATCAAGGTGCACTTCTAGCATATTCTGGTTATAATGATAAAGATGCCAGGGTGACGGCTGCAATTGCAAGTAATGTTTGGTCAGCGTATGAGAAACACGGAAGAAATGTTTTCAAGGAAGATAAACTTCATTTGATACTAGTTGATTGCATGAATGGAAAGATCGCGATAACTCAAGTAGCCAACCTGTTACTTTGTCTGTATGCTAAAGAAAGTGTAGGTTTTGGTATATTAAAGGAAAAAATTAGTGCTATAGCCCAGTATCTAGAAGGACCATTAAAACAGGTTGCCAGTTCATAAACAAAACGAAAATATCTCATTATTTTGCACAGGTCAACAAAATATTTAAGTATAATATTGTTTATTTGACCAATTATTCATTTTACGAAAAGTAGAGATATAGAATAATAACATGTATTGTAATACTATAAAAATGCTATCTATTTTGTATTATATTGATTAGTTACAAGAATTATTTATTACTAAATTAAATACTGTTATAAATCTACTGATAATTTAATTGATCAGTTCCCTGGATATTCTTGTAACTATGGTTTGATGATATTTGCCTTTTTCTAGTTTTGTATAACTTAAATTTTATCATAAAAAATGTAAAGTCATTAGAATTATTGAATATAAAATTTGTCATAAAGTGAACCATTGCAATGTTTTACTTATATTACATATATTTTAAACACTCATATAATTTAATTACATATGCTTTAAATATAGTTATATGTATAAGATCATAAATTTTTATATATTTGCAGTTATTCGTGCCTTTCATTGAGTGTATTATTTTTTTATGTCATAGGTGGCAAATGAACAGGTGGGTCACCTGATGTTAAGTGATCATCACCGTCCATGGACACTAACAATACCAGAGGAGTCGAAAGTGCATTGCCACCCTTTGGGGGAAGGGTTAGGGGAGTGAGAGGGAGAGGAGTTGGGCCTCCAGCACTCTCACTGACTGAACAAACGAAACAAAACAATGCAAGCACTGTCACTTCACATCGGTTTTCTATGAGGGGGTGGTACTACCCTGGGCGAGCCAACCCATTCATGCTGAAACCGGTAATAGTTTCAGTTTGGCTCTACCACCATTAAATTGAAATGTTGTTACATAAAACAACGGTAGGTACATAAATAATGTTTGCTTCATTTCTTGGTCCCAAGTCTTCAAGAGCCATTTGAATCATAAAAACTAGTTGTAGCCTTATGTAAAGCCTGTAAATCTAGTGTTAAGGATTAAATTTGTTTAATATTTCAGTGTAAGCCAACCAACCTAGTTTTATTTTTTCTTATATCCTCTTTGTAAGGATTAAACATTTTAGCACAAATATAACTGTATTACAAATAAGTTTGGCACTTGCATTCGAATTTTGAACTGTTACAATAAATAAATATGATTAGCTGACCTGAGTTATCTCAGGGCTCATACGTGTTTAAAAAGGTAAAGAGTGAAAGTAAAGTTTAATCAGTGAACGGCACAGTGTCAGTGCTGGAGCGTGGCTTTATAGTGCATACTCGGATGATCCCCTGGCCCTCATCACCGCAGTAGATGGTTCACCATGGGGTTTTAGTCAGTAAGAGTTTGACACTAAACCATTCCCCAAGGAAGTGGGTGTCCAATGCGGTATTTACCCACAGTAAAAAGAAGAATCTGTACAAGTACCTAAAAAAGTTCTTAATCATTCCAATATATACAAACATTCAAAAATATCCACTTATGTACCCTCTAAATATGGGGGAACAGCCGTAAGTTGGGAATTATATCTATGTTTCTAGAAGATTATAATTGGCTGTGATCTGGCAAGATAGGGAATATTAGTCACTTTCTTTTTTTTTTTTCTCGAACTGACTACGCTAGTTAGAAATATTACCCAAGACAACAACTATTCTGTCTCTCCTCAATTTCACTGCCTTTACTGGACTGTTAAAGTCTAACGATATCGCTGAATCTTTCTTTAAATCATCCCAAATTATAACTCTATTCGGCGGATATACGGGTGTCTTTCCTCCGCCAACTAAAGCCATGTAATTACATCGGAACAACATCTCCACATAGGATAGTCCGCCTTCAGCGAAATTTTGTCGTTCCTTCTCTTTAAGTGGGTCACTATTGAAAACCCGAAATCCATTCTCTGTTCCACAAGCAAAGCAACCTGGAACATAGAATACAGCTGAATATAGAAAACAATCACTAGCAAATGTAAAGTGATATTTCATTAAAAACAGATTAAAACCACGAGTACCTACCTTGATCTTGATTAAATCCAACATATAGGAGACCATTACCAAGGATTTAATCAAGATCAAGGTAGGTACTCGTGGTTTTAATCTGTTTTTAATGAAATATCACTTTACATTTGCTAGTGATTGTTTTCTATATTCAGCTGTATTCTATTATATGTTGGATTTAATCAAGATCAAGGTAGGTACTCGTTGTTTTAATCTATTTTTAATGTAATATTACTGTACATTTTTGCTAGTGATCGTTTTCTATATTTCAACGTTCCAGGTTGCTTTGCTTGTGGAACAGAGAATGGATTTCGGGTTTTCAACACATTGATGTCGCTATATATGAAAATAAAATTAAACGCGTAATTTATATAATCGATTTATTAAAAATTGATTGAATATCTTATTTTTATCTTTTTTTGGATTATTATAAAATAATAACAGAACTAAATATAAAATCGATCCTTCTTTAACATCTCTATTGTACAGTCGATATTTTATTGTTTATTCTGGATTGATTTGTATTATCCGCGTTGGATTTACTTCAATTTATTAATATCGAAAATATATTTTTACTGCTCAGCCCCAGTTGCTACATGTGTTTGAAACTTGTCAGAACTTGCGTGGTTTATGTGTGGTCTGCCCAAACAGTAATAATGCCCTGTTAGCTTATCCCAGTCGGAAAACTGGTCATGTTCAAGTAAGTTTATGAAATTTTACCTAGTCATTTTATTATTATATATTTAACAAAGAATAAAGTAGATGTTATTTTTATATAGTGTGTAATAAGTTTATAATATGATAATGAAACAAAAACATAACTAAAATCAAGATTATAATTTTAATGGCTGTTACTTATATCTTCATTCACTTTAATGAAGGCTTCACCTATTCCAAGGGTACAGTATTTTTTTCTACAGGAAAGGTGGTTTCTGTCTTTTACTGAATCACTTCATCAGTATTTGAAAGTTCTATAATGATTGTGTAAGTAGTTGAGGTGTGAAAGCATAATAAACAAACAAACTCACACATATAATTGCATATCATTAAATAGTATAAAACAAAGTCCCCTACTGCATCTGTGTCTGCCTGTTCGCGATAACTCAAAAACGACTGAACGGATTTTCAAATGGTTTTCACCAATGGATAAAGTGATTCATGAGGAATGTTTTGGTATATAATTTGTCAAGGATTTTTTTATAATCATGGCTGGACAACATCTGCCGGGCCCGCTGGTTTATAATATTAATAAGGATTACTTAAGTTATAGTAAATATAATATATGATAATTAGTTACCCACTAATTGTGATTAATATGAAGCGCTAAATTTCGAAAAGAATGTAAAATATATTATCGGATAATAAATAGTAATACAATGTTTAGAAATTTATTGCTAATGTTTGCCAAAATTCGCACAAAATTGTTGATAATATCTTCAGCATATAATTTAAGGAAACTATGATTAATTAATGATTAAGATTCATAGTAATGACAATTTAGTTTAAGGTAAGGACATGCCTTGATATTTTCTAAGTGGAAATTATCGGAATTAGATGGAATATTATACTTTGCATAAATGTCGTTTACAATAAACCTAAAAATTATAATGATGGTTATATGTGTGTTGTCACTTTTCTATGTGATTTTTATAATTAATTGTCATATACTTTAGTTGTAGTTACAAACTCAGTAGTTCAGAATTGCATGTTTTCCTGTTTTTCATAGCTTTAAAATCTTTGTACATAATCACAACCTATATATTTAAACTGCTATGTTTTAATCTTCATACAGTTAGTAGAGCTAAGCAGTCACGCTGGCCCCAGCACTGCTCCTGAAGGACATCTCATCTCAGCACATGAAGCTCCAGTTAGTTGTCTGGCACTTAATGTAGGTGGCACTAGATTAGCAACAGCATCTACCAAAGGGACTCTTATAAGAGTTTTTGATACATCTACAGGGCAGAAGCTTGCAGAGTTAAGAAGAGGAGCTCATCAGGTAACGAATACCTTATCCAAATTTATTTGCATGTAAATTCTTTTGTTGCTTCAAGGGAATGATGTGTTTTATATGGATTCATTTTGATTTATAGTTTGACCATGATCTTGCCTGATGTTAAACGAGGCATTGGTTTAAGATAACAGCAGTCTAAACCTTGAAAGGTACTGAGTCTCGAGTGCTGCTAACAGAGCACACCTATAGGGACTTGTTGCTAGACTTTCAATTGAGCATCTTGCAACTTGAGCCACCTGTTCCGTCTGGCCTTAGAAAAACGTGTGTGCTTTTTAATTATAATGTAATTATTACTCTACTCTTACCACTTTAATATTGCTTACCAATACAGAAAACCAAAACTAGATACATTATTATTGCTTACCACTACAGAAAACCAAAACTAGATACATTACTATTGCTTACCAATACAGAAAACCAAAACTAGATACATATGTAATATGAAAGCTCTAGCTTATTCACAAGAATTTGAAAATACATTGATTGAGGAGGTGTCTAAACATACTAAATAACTGTATCTTCATCATTTTAAAGAATTATCATTCAGTATATATCAGAACTTGGAGGTTTAACCAACTTGATTGCCATATATGTATTCTCGACCTACCTTTGAGATTATCTTATAACTTGTGATTTAAGATATTGTTAGAAGTAAATCGTAAGATTGAATCTGGAAATAAGTTTTGTTCTATAACATCATATATTTTAACATTAGCTTGAATTTTTTTACAGGCAACAATATACTGCATAAATTTTAACCACACAAGTACAAATCTCTGTGTGACATCTGATCATGGAACAGTACACGTATTTAGCCTCGAGGACGATAAATTGAATAAGCAGTCCAGTTTAGCGACTGTTAATTTCTTGCCAAAATATTTCTCAAGCAATTGGAGTTTTTGCAAATTTACTATACCAAATGGTCCACCTTGTATCTGTGCATTCGGAGTTGATAAATGCTCTATAATTGGTAAGTTATTTAAAATTCTATATGAGAATCAAAATAAATTATTCATTTTGTTTCTACAATTCTTTCATTATTTACTCCACTAGTTTGAATAAAGCGATGCCATAACTACTATGCATATCAAATGAGATGATATTCACATCCATATCAGTTTCACTCATTACTTTTAAATATTATACTGCTAGCAAGAAAAATAGAAATAATAGTTTGCATAATTACTATTTATATAAAGCAATTAAGATCTATTTAATTACTTTATTTTAGATTAAACGGGTGTGTCTATTAGTATTATTATTATCAAATGGTAGCCATTTTGTCTCAAAAATACAAGCCATAGTAAGTAAGTGTGAATATTATAAATATGTGATTTGTTGGAACATAACATATTTATAACCCAATTTATGCATATTATTTTGCTGATCATACAATGTCTTATTAATGTCGCATGAGAAAAACCAAAGCAAATTGGAGGCTTGATAATTATCTTCTTATTTGAAAGGCATAGTATGTAAATAATTCTTTATGACAGTGTTTATTTTATTTTGTCCTGAATAATAATAGATGTTTTTGCTTAATGTTGATTTATTAATAAAAAAAATATATTATTCATAGAAATATTGTTATTGCTACAGTTATCTGTGCTGATGGATCATATTACAAATATAAATTCAATGAAAAGGGTGAATGTACCAGAGATGTATACGCTCAGTTCCTGGAAACTTCTGAAGACAGATAAATGTCACATTTACAACACCAGGCTGCAATGTGGTGTGTAATGATTGAGGTTGTCTCCCATATTATACATTTATATGTTTACAATATGGACGTGGAATAATTGATGAATATTAAATGCATTGTAGAGTTTATATGTGATAAATTAATTATAAATAGAGTAGTTGTGATTTATAGAGAAACCATGAGGGAAAACTTTTTATAATGTATGAATTCTTGTGTTATTAACGTGACAACTTTGCTATTAATGTTCATGAATATTAGCTATTTTTAATGGTTTTCTTACATAATACATACTAGTTGAAATTTTGAAAAAAAAGCCTCAGTAAAAAGAATGACGAAATCTAATGGAAAAATGAGATTATCAATGAGTATAAATGTATCAAGTTGATAGTTGATATTTTATTAATTTCTATATTATTAATTCGAGTCATCAATATTGTAATGTATTTGTATCCAATACTTTAATGTACCACTAAATGGATATTAATATGCCTCATTAATTTTGTACAATGAAATGCAATATTTCTGGTAAGACTAAACATTTATGAGATCAAATCATCATTTTTCTAAATACATATAAGCATTGAACATAAAAAATAAAAAAAATTTTTTTTTAACGAAGTTAGATTCCTCAGTGTTTGCATACTCAACCAATGCATCAAAAGGTGTGCTTTCAAATCTTACTGTCATACTTATGGTGGTGGAATATTCTCTGGAGTTTGATGGTAGTCCGGTGAAGCTGTTAAGGTCTTGCTAGGCCAATAGCATAGTCAGTTCGAAGAAAAAAAGAGTGTGTGTGTACTTATGTACACACGTTAGAAGTTATACTTCATTGGCGTAACAAGATAAAAATATTTTCAAAAATGTTATCTTTCGCCTTATTCTACGTTTGTAGAAAAAACCACACTAACAAGAGAAAAGTTTACTATAGCTAACTTCAGGGTGTCGGTTTTTCGTGATTGTGTGCGCGCGCATCGTAAAAATTTATTCTCATCATTTTTCCCTAACGCGCCGGGTGGGTTAACTTCTGCCTATACGTTAAATATCTGTCACCTATCTCCAGAACACTGTGTATGAGGAAAGCTTTTTTGAGGCCAGCATGACAGAACCTTTGGTTCCGTCCTGGCTTTAACATGTCATGATTGAGACACAATCATAAAAACTTCGCTACAAGTGGGTGGTTATTTTGTATTCAGTATCTGGTATTTAAATTTCACATGTATAACATGATTAATCATTTTCTTTTGCAATATGTTTAATATACTTGTATTTATGACCAGATATTTACACTTTTATGAAATTTATTGAAGTTTTATAAAATATTTTAATGATATTTAATGAATGTTCTGTATTATAAATATTTAGTATTTTAACAACCATATCAAATACCGACATATTTAAATGCAAATAAGATGGCAATCTAAGAAAGGAATGTTCGGGTTATTTCCAAAAATGGAAAATGTAAGTAGTACTATAAATGAATGAGGTCATTATTTATTTTATTTTTCAAACCAACTTGAGGCTAGTCTCGATTATTTTTATATAAATGTTTTGTAATCCTTTCGTTTTGGGCGAAAATAAATGCAATCTTATTGTCAGAAGATAGATATGATAATTCAATTATTATTTTAAACAGTGAACTACAGTCCTTGTATTTTTAAGGTTATGTAATTAATTTTATTACGAGCCATGTTTCAGAACGTTGTGTAATATATACTGGTTGAATGGTTAAATAGTGGCATTAATCATAGGGGTAACTGCATAGTCGTTTCTAAATCTATCTGTTTCTGTTTCTAAATCGATGTAAAAAATAGGTGCCTAATATTTGACCTAATTGTCTCGAGAAACGCAAAACTGATATCCACTCCACATCAGGTGATTTACGCAAAAACAAACTGGTGTAATAAATACCGATACGGTGAATCACACCGTGCCGCGCACTCTGGCCCAAACCCCGCTAACCTTTGTTCGACCGTGCGACATTCCAACAATAAGCAATTAATGATTAACCTTGAAAAGCGCCCCTTCAATTTTGTTCATTGAAACTAGGTGTGATTTTTATGTTTTAAAGTTTTAGAACGAACTTTAACTAAGGTTCTCTTTGTTGTTTATTAGTATTTCTTTTGATATTATTACTTTATATGTCAAATCTGACCATAAACTATCACACGATCGAACGGTGTCACCCTTTAAACAATCACCTGGTATATACCTACATATGTCAGAATGGTCTCGTCCCGTAAGATTTTGTGAGCAATAACAGTAGCAATTCAGAATTAGTTTACCTCGACAAGATAGATTTCCATACCATATTTTAAATGATTTATTCGCGTTTTTACCTTGATATAATGTACCCGTGTCCTAAATCCAAATTTTATTCATTAAAACTTATCTCTAATTTGACATCACATACGTGAGATATTATGGTAACCAGAATTGGACTAAATTAAAGTGGGTAAGTTTCTGAATATTTAATGCGAGATGACCCTTGGGGTGTTGAAAGTAAAAAGAGTAATTCTAAGTTGGGGCGCGCATCCCATTATAGGACTTTCAACACATAGGGGTTTGAGCACAAATTTTTGAATCCTTGATTTTCTAAAGAAAATCCGGATTTTCACTAAATCTAATTGCAATTTTGGATAGTTCCAATTAGTTTTATTGATAACATATATTTTTGTAATTTCTTATACTACACTTGACTTTGAATTGCATTGAAACTGTTCTATGAGTAATAATATGGGTTACCTAAAACATAACTTTTATTTATGATTAAATAAAATAAAATAAAAACCAAATGGTTCCAATACCTTTTTTAAAATACTGCAAGTGTTTTTAAACTTTGGACAAAAGAAACCCCTCGTCCAATGTCAACAAATCGCAACTTTTTTGTACCACACACATGCTAAACAACCTGTGAGACGGTGGACCCTTTCATTCTTATACAATTTTTAAAACGCGAAAGAGTAGAATCTGTATTACTCCTTAAAATATGCCTGTAAATAAACATGTGCGTACATGAGTGTAACAGGACGCGCCACAATTAAGGACATCTTTACCGAGTCCTATATTTGGACCATCAACACTTGAGTGGTTATGTAGATGAGGGGGTTTTGAATGCGAAGTGGCAAGTTTTGTTGATATAGAAAAATAGACTCGCATCAAAATGCAGTTATTTTTTTGTAATATTGACATTTTCAACTGGTTTTTACTATTAAGACTTTGTTTGAAAATGTCATAGTTTTCGCAACTGTTCTTATAAGGTCTTATCATCATAAGCATAGCAATTAGTTTCAGTGAGGTTTTTGGGATGTTCATTATAAATTTATCAACGAAAATGCATTTTCGATCTTTGAGTTTTAGCACAGTAACATTGTTGGTCGTTTTGGACCAGTGGTCGTTGCACTCTATACTGCAATACATATCTCCTCCCTAAAATGTATTGAATTAGTTTTATATTCTTTACAAAAGCTATAACTACATATAGCTATAATAACAACCAAGAATTACTGGAACATAAGGATAACTGGTTTATGTGTCTATTAGACATGTATATTTATATGTCTTCTGCTTAGTAAATTTGTTTCGTCACAAAATATCTATGTTCAATGTGTTTAATTAAGTATACCAAAGTTCACAGACCTTTATAATTTTTACTGCATATGTATGATCTCATCTAAATTTTCATATTCTCGTAAATCAGACATAAATTGTTTTATAATTTTAACGAATACTTTAAATTTTTATTACTATTGGTTTTATAATAATGAGAAAATATATTTTTATATTGATAATGCCTTGGTGTATTTGCATATGAGTTAAGAAAAGCTTTAAAATCCGTATAATTATAAACGCTTGTTATATTTACTATGGACACTGCTGTCCGGACACCTATATTATAGCTTTGATTTATATTTGCTGTTATTTCCGATGAAAATTTGTTTCGTGCTTAGTTTTTGTTAATAGTTTTATGAATACTTTTTTATGTTATAACCATCTGATGTAATCAATATTTTCTTTGAAATAAATTATGTATATATTTTTTCTAATCATTTTTTTTTATTTACTCAATAGTGAGATTCTCAATGTCAGCTAATTTTCTTCTAAATAAAAAAACTTTGTAGGACTGTATTATTAAGAGAAAACAAAGAAGATATCATCATCATATATATTGATACGTGAAGCCTAAACTTTGTATCCCTTTTTAACGGAATTGGGCGAACGGATGAACGTGAAATTTGGCATAGTTAAAGTTTATATGGAGGAGAAGTGCAGAAAGCTATTTATTTTATATAAAATGCATTAGAAGTACATTAAATTAATTAAAATATGCATTACGCACCCTACTGCTTCAATTTTACACAACATATACACACATGTAAATAAAAAAGACATTTTGACATCTGTCAATAAATGAGTTCAAAAAAGGTTGTGAAGGACCTCCTTGCTCGACTGTATGTATTATTTTACTCTTACGTTCCAATTACCCTTTTTCATTCTACGTTCAACTTTAAAAAATCAATGAACTATTGTCGAATGTCGACCACTGGGCGTCCACTAGTTTTAATAAATAACCGTCGTGGCCGTATTTGTTGCATATGTAATATTCGTATTTTTGTAATATTATTAGGTAAGAATCTATATAAGTTGAAACATTTCACTACCCTTTTCTCCTCTGTTGATGAAACCAAATTTATTATTTTTTTTGCTTACTAGACGAGCTTTGATCGATAACGATATTGGATACAGTTAGTTTTTGTTTCCGTAGCATCCACGAGTCGAATCTTTATTAGTAAACCTCCAATACCATACTACAATATTTATGGTATTTGGCAATGAATTTCAATAATAATGACACTTAAAAAATAATGAATCGTGGCTGAATTTTGATTACTGAATGAGAGCAGTAATTAATAAAATTACATATAGTACAGATACTATAGCAAAGTTCGAACAGATCACACACACGCTGGGTGTTATTTTTATCCCTTATCGAACTGAATTAGTCCAGTAATCTTGCCCAATACGAAGTACATAACGATTTATTGAGATATACATGATTGGTGCACATATATATTTCATTAACTCATATATGTATGAATATATAGCTTAGCTAAGTTAAATTCGTGCTTCTGCGTAACCTAGGCGACAGCTTAAGCCGAGGTGTGCTGTTCACCCTTGAGATAGTTGTCAAAATAAAATCGGCTCAGTGCCTTAAGTGCTCGCCTTTCGTCCGGTGAAGCTGGAAGTACATAACGATTTATTGAGATATACATGATTGGTGCACATATATATTTCATTAACTCATATATGTATGAATATGTAACTAAGGTAAGTTGGATTCGTGCTTCTGCATAACCTAGGCGACAACCTAAGCCGAGGTGTGCTGTTCACCCTTGAGTTATAGTATAGTTGTCAAAATAAAATCGGCTCAGTGCCTTAAGTGCTCGCCTTTCGTCCGGTGAAGCTGTTAAGGCAATGCCGTGCTATAGCGTAGTCAGTTCGAAAAAAAGCAAAGTTCCCATTCGATAAAATAAACAGTGATGATTAATTATATTACTTTATTGTTGCTAATTTATATTCTGTAATAAATTTACACTATCTTTTTAATACATCAATAAAAGTGTTCCGTGGAATTTTTATATTAGCCACACTACGCATTTTTTTCTTTCCTTCTGCTTGTTGTTTAAGTAACTTTTTTCTTCGTGTGACATCGCCGCCGTACTACAAGAAGTATAATGAATAAATATAGGATCTTTATCGTATATAATGTATTTCGTTTTTAAAGATTTTTTTAAATTGATATTAACAAAACTTGAAATATATCATTCACATATGTTGAATGTGTATGATAAAATATTTTGATAGGTACTTAAGAATTATATGTTAAGTAAATACTTTTATTCTTACAGCTGCAGGAAGTCCTTGTTGTTTAAGTAACTTTTTTCTTCGTGTAACATCGCCGCCGTACTACAAGAGGTATAAAGAATAAATATAGGTTCTTTATTGTATGTAACATATTTTGTTTTTAAAGAATTTTTTTTATTGATATTAACAAAACTTGAAATATACCATGCACATATGTTGAATGTATATGATAAAATATCTTGATAGGTATCAAATTTAAGAATTATGTGTTAAGTAAATACTTTGATTCTAACAGCTGCAGGAAGTAAAATATTAAAAACTTACCAATTTCGCCGTTACATCTTTTCTATATGCTTTTAAAGTTTCTCTGGCGTGGACTTTACCTGAAGCCACTGCTTGGATGGCGATCTTTAAGAAGAATATAGTGAATTAAAACATTATTTTAAGCTCATATGTATGTAAAAGTATGTAATCGTAAGTTACCTGAACCATTTGCCTGGGTATCATTTCTTTTAATTTCTCTGTTAATCGTCTTGCATTATATTGCAAACGACTAGTATGTACGATTGTCGTCAATTCATCAACTAAAACGCCATTAATCAAAATGTCCATCTAAAAAATTAAGTATTTTATTGAAGCATTACCTTTTAAATTACACAGCTTCAAGTCTGTTACTCTTTGTATTATAGAACCATACGTTATTTCAGTTGAAATATATTAATAATGGTTCTTATACACTTATCTATAAATATGCGTTTTGTTTGTTTATTGAACATATTGTTACGTACTTTATGCGAACTCGTTACTAACAAAGAATGAATCATCAACCGTGAGAACGAGAAACAATGATATTCTAAAAAAAGCCCGCCTTCAAATTTGTCGCATCTCTCGAATAATGACGTCAGCCTTCCAGAGATTGCAACTCACCTTATTTGAAAGGTATACAAGTGCGTGCGTCACAGGCCGTCTGAGTAACGTACTGGTCTGGACAATGGGAGTATACACGAAGAGAAACAGAAGGAAGTAATATTGAAACAAGCTGTGGCTACAGCATTATAAGATGTAAGTGTGACTGCAGTATATTCGTGAGTCTACTTAGTTTTTATCTCTTCGAGTTCAAATGAATTTCTTTTGACGCAAACGGAATTTAATTTACCTAAAGGCGTAACAATATTTAAAAAAAAAAATCATTAATGATGATTTTTTTATCTATCAATATTGTTTAATTTTTAATCTTGAATTCATTTCTACTGATTCCAGAAAAAGCAAGTTAGTCTTGAATTGGATGAATGTACATAATTTCATTCAACAATATTTGAAGTTAGAAAATGGAGACACATCTTTTAAATGTTATAATTGTCTACAGAAAATGTTTACGAACATAGGACAATGGACAGCATAGCGGGAACAAAAACTTAATTACAAAATCAAAACACGATAAACAACCTAATTAAACCATTAAAGGGAGAAAACAACAAGGCAATATAACTAAAACTTACTCTTGTCAATGAACTTAAATGAAATCCGTGATCTTGATAATCGAAGCTCGCGAATCCTGAGGTTATACTTTTTAGTGTATCGTGAAAGTCTATAACGATTTCCGACAATGGTAGGATGAATTGCAACATGGTCATATCGTCATCTACTGCATTGGACGGTAAAGGAACACCGCGTCGGTCTATGCAAAGTGATGTTACTGATCCGAGATACTCTACTGGTGTTATTATTGTACCTACAAAGAATTACACTTATTTTACAGATTTAAGTCTTTGGCTACATCTCACCTAAATGTTAAGTAAGGATGAAGTCAAAGATGGTAACACAACAATCCTTTTGTTTTAGACGTGGTAACGTCTTATAAATAGATGAGGGTAGAGCCATGCTGAAGCTATTATTGGTTTCAGCATGAATGGGTCAGATCACCCGGGGTAGTACCACCCTCTCACAGAAAACTGACGTGAAGTAACAGTGCTTGCATTGTTGCGTTTCGTTTGATCAGTGAGAGCGCCGGAGGCCCGCCTCCCTCCCCTCCCATCTACTCTCCCTCTTTTGACTCCCCTGGTGTTGTTAGTGTCTTAACATCAGGTGACCTAGCAGTTGGTTGGCCTGCTATGACATAAAAAAGAATAAAATGAACGAGCATTGTTGCGTTTTGTTTGATCAGTGAGAGCGCCGCAGGCCCGCCTCCCCTCCCCTCCCATCTACTCTCCCTCTTTTGACTTTTGACTCCCCTGGTGTTGTTAGTGACTTAACATCAGGTGACCTACCAGTTGGTTTGCCTGCTATGACATAAAAAAGAATAAAATGAACGACGACTGCGCGCACGAAAAAGCATG
Organism: Antheraea pernyi; assembly: GCA_015888305.1. Lineage (NCBI taxonomy): Eukaryota > Metazoa > Arthropoda > Insecta > Lepidoptera > Saturniidae > Antheraea > Antheraea pernyi. Next base: position 14,993 of record MU159922.1, on the reverse strand, counting down.
ACTCATTGTCACGTTCCGCCTGAGCCGAGCGTGCAAGCGAGAGCGCAGAACAAGTGATAGAGACGTGCGATCGGCCTAAGCGTTCGGTTTGTATAGCATCTATCTATATATAGAATAATTGAATCCATAAAAGTATGCATTTTTTCAACAATGTTATGTTATGACGTTATCACGTAAAATTATCGTCCGTAAAGCGACTTTACAGATAATCAATTCTTTTTATTTTCACAGCAAAACTGCATACATTCTAAATATTTCAAAAATCAAGATCGTTAATCCATAATCAAAATTTAAACTTTTTTGGCCTACATTTTTATAGATACAATAAAAAACAAAAGTACAAAAAGGAGCATTTAAGGTAATAAGAGAACAAATAGACTCAATCACTAAAATAGGAATTAAAAAAAAATTATAAACATTTTTAAAATCACATAAATTAAGAGTACGAAAGAAAAAATATTGCAACTGTTGGAATACACTCATAGGCGCTTGAAGACAGATTTACAACTTGACATTAGTTATTAATTAAGAGCGCATTAGGAACTGAACTATCACTAGATATTATATTGATGTTTTCCTTTATTAAAGTCTCTACCTCATTGAAGTATTCGAACTTCGAACCCAGGTCACATGACTCATAGTCTGAAAACGCAGTACTGAGTCATCATATCTTCAAATAGCGTGTAGGAAAATTATTTTACATTAAAATAATTTGATTGTAACATAATTAGATCAATTTCGTGAAAAACTTAAATTTTCATATTTTATCTACTGATAGATGCTATTTGCCAATTATGGTATGACAATTTTTGAATATTTATTTTTTAATTATAATAATTAAATAAACTACCTATTACAAATGGTTCATAATATTCCTCTATATTCTGTGGATCAGGTAACATTAAAGGATTTGTTATAATAACATCTTCACCTCTAAACTGTTTTATGAGTTTCGATCCTTTCACTCTGAAAGCGGAAAACTGTAACTTATTATAAAAATATGATTGAAATTATAGGTAATAATAAAAAAAAATGCAATAATACAAACTTTATTTTATATGGTACTGAAGGTGCTGTTAAGATTGCCTCCGCTTTGTACTCTTGAAGTAACCTCTGAGTGAAAACTTCTAGATGTAGGAGGCCTAAGAAACCGACTCGCCATCCTTGGCCTAAAGCAGGACTAAAAATGCAATGATTGTTGTATTGATATTAATATTTGTGTCATTAATAGGTATTGATAATAATGTATATTAGACTGATTTAAAAAAATCTAATTGTTTTTTAATTCTTAAATATATCTATATTATTATTATCTATATATATATATTATGATTATATACATATAATAAAAAATATTTTTTTGTTACTGATTGGGTGTGAAAGTGTACATGCTTTTGATAACAAAACTGCAATTTTTAAAATTGTTGTCGGTCTGTCTGTCTGTCTGTTTGTTCCGGGTAATTTCCGAAACTGCTGGACCGATTTTGACGGGATTTTCTCTGGGAGGCAGTTAAAATTACAGCGGGTTACTTAGGTTACTCTAATTTATACTAGCTGTTAACCGGTGCTTCGCCCGCAATGCTACCTCCAAAACGATTGGACTTTTCATGGGACTTTCACTGGCACATAGCTGACCGTATAAGAAGTAATTCAGGTTATTCTATTTTAGATTAGCTGTTACCTGCGACTTCATCAGCATAAAATTTAGTAAAAATATCTTGTTCAATGTAAACATGTGCGTAAGACGTGCGTTGTACTGGACTCCAAAATAAAATATAATCGAAATTTATATATCTGAACCTACGTACGTAATTTGAATTATATTGTCTTTTTGGTCATTTTGGCGGCCATTTTTTTTTATTGTAGCACGACAAAATTTCTCCACTATACCCGATGGTAAGCACAGTACGATCCAAAAACAATGGCGACCACCGAGTGACACACTATCCATCGCCGGTCGCCACTGTCATGCCAATCTGCAAAAAGCTGGATATGCACAGGCTGATCCCGAAAAGCGATCCGCAGAAGCGAATCACTAAGGTAGTTATATGGTGGCTTAAGGTTCCAAATATGTTGCTGATGATAAACCTCCAAACACACTGTTAGTATTTATATATCTAATGTATACATTACATGTTACTGTAAGTGGCGTGCGTGTCGTACTTACAATTGTTTTTAATACATTTTTAGTACATGGTCTCATTATTTTATATTTCTTTAATACAATTTCAATAAGCGCGTGCGGAGCTGCCGTTTTATATAGTCTATAATATTGTGGGAAATGATGAAAAAACAAACTCTTGAGAATCAGCAGGGTGTACCACGTGCAGGTGAGGTTGGCTTTCCGCGCTTTCAGCTCACTCATTCTTTACAATTTAACAGTATAATTTTTAATAGTAATTTTAAAGATAGAAGGGGTCTTTCTAATATGATATTAGACCATAAACGTATTACTTATTGACAATATGGACAAATCATATACATCTTTAAATCACTTTTTCATTAGTTCCTTATACAGTGTAAGTGAGCACTAAGGTATAACTACCTTATATAGTGTACCTACCTATACCTACATATAGTTACCTTATATGGTGGCTTAAGGTTCCAAATATGTTGCTGATGATAAACCTCATTTGACACACTGTTAGTATTTATATATCTAATGTATACATTACATGTTACTGTAAGTGACGTGCGTTGTATCAAGGTTATATATAATAATATTATGTCTAAGAAGAATATAATAGTAACTATGAGAACACCAACAAAAAAACAGTGTTTATTCATTGCTTTTTGGTTAGTGTTACAAAATAACCTCCATGCAGATATTATGAAGTGTATGGATTTATTATTGGGAAGAACATTACACACCTGGAATCGGGCACAACAGATACAGCTGAATCATTCAAAGCTAGTTTCCTTATTGCATCACTGAGTACTGTATGCTGTGACTGATCTGCAGGAAAAATACCTGCATAAACCATGTGTTTTACAGGAGCTACTTTGCTGACTTCAGAATTATCTGCAGTTTCCTTTGACAATAGCTGGTCTCCTACACATCCTCCACCTTTTGGGCCACATCCTATAATTTTTGTCATACATATTTAAAAAAAAAGGAAAGTTGACAAAGAACATTACAATTATGTCCATATGGATCACACACACCATACATTTAGTACAACACCTGATATAGGGGCCCAACTTTTCCCTCCCTATACCAATTAGCCATACCAACAGAAGTTTTTTAGGACTGTTTCCTAAACTGTTAAGATTTCCAATAAGGTCCCAAGAAATATTAGTAACTAGTTTCTGCTTGCGACTTCGTCCATGTGGAATAGTAACCTTGGGCTAACAGACACACTGCAGATAACTAGTTTCTGCTTGCGACTTCGTCCATGTGGAATAGTAACTTTGGGCTAACAGACACACTGCAGAAACTCTCAAATGGGAAAAAAACGATTTTGAAACATTCTTCATTGGTGCTCCGCTCCTAATGGTCTTAGCGAAATAATATAAGCCTATAGCCGTCCTTGATAAATGAGCTAAGACTGAGAGAATTTTTCAAATCGAACCACTAGTTATTAATATAGAGATATTAATTCAACCAAACAAACCCTCCACTTTATAATATTAGATATTATATACATTTGCATTAAATACATTTTAATACCAGATAGATTTATCACACAATAGTTCAAGCATATTTCAAGTTGTCAAAAATTTACAAAAAATATAGCTTTCTTGGCACTTTTTCTTGAAGGTGGGTTGTTTTCTGAACCAGTTCAATGTTCATAAACTCCCTTTCTATGCCTATATTGGATAAAATATTTTTGATTTTGGTTAAGGATTTCCACACTTAATTGAAAAATGAACAGTCAACAAACAAAAATATTTTTAATGTTATACTTACCAATCATAACAACTTGACCAGCTACTGCTTCAGTTATCGGTTCCTCATTAGGTCTCAATAAAGCCAAGTATTTTACTGTTTGCGGTTTCAAATCTGACTGCCATTTAACTGCTTGACCTACTTCAACTTTGCCAGAATGGATATATGCTAAACACAGAACCCCCCTATACTTATCATGCCATGTGTCAATAATATGAGCCTTAAAGTGACCCTCTACATCAACATTAGGCGGAGGTATCCTTTTTATTACTGCCTCCAATAGCTCTCCTATACCCCAACCTTTTTTAGCTGATATGCTTAAAACTGATTCTGGTTCTATATTGAAGATTGATTTTAGCTGTTTTTTCACTTTGTCAGGGTCTGCTCTAGGTAGATCCACTTTATTCAATGTTGGTATTATTATTAAATTATTTCTTTTGGCTAGTGAATGGACAGCTACTGTTTGAGCTTGAACTCCTTCATTGGCATCAACTAACATAATGACTCCTTGACTCGCTGTCACACTTCTAACAACCTAAAATGTAATATCTGTTGTATATATTCTTCAGAATTGTGTCTAAGCAATTAATGTTGAATTTTACTCAAAAAAAAAACAAAAGCAATAAAACTTATATAAATAACATGCATAAACAGTGTACATGTGTATGCAATTTTAACATAGTGAATAGATAGACAATTTAAATTGTGGGAACTAATCACCATAGAAATATAATGGAATTTTTTTATTGCTGGAATAGCCTAGTGGCATAAATAACCCATAATTAATATAAAGCATAAACGTTCAAAGAAAGTTGCCCTGACAGTCTATATATAATAGTAATCATTATGATTGAAGCATGTTTGAATATAATAAAAAGTATTCAACAACAAGTTTCTTTATTATGATAATTTATTTATAATATTATTGTTTATATAATTAACTTTTATATAACAGTCATATACAAATGCTTTTTACCTCATTAGAGAAATCCACATGTCCTGGTGTGTCTATGAGATTTAGAAGATATTTTTCATTATTGTAAGAATAATTTAGAGATGCTGTCACTGCTTTTACAGTAATACCTCTTTCTCGTTCAACCTGAAATCATGCCAACAATTCAGTATATTAATTAATGTAAGTTCTTGCAAATCATCCAATTTATGGCCTATACTGTGTACATTTCAAATAATAACTGTAATATACATTTTTTAAATTCTTTGATCTGTATATAAAATAAACATGTTCAATTGTTGTTGGTAAAAAAGACTACTGTTAACTGCAGCACGTGATGACTGATAAACTTATAAAACGTACCTGCAATTGATCTAAAACTTGTGCATGTTCAGCGCCGGGTTTAATAACTCCAGTCATTTCTAGTAATCTGTCAGCCAAAGTGCTTTTGCCATGATCTACATGTGCCACAATACTGAAATTTCTTATCTTCTTCACGCTTATTATCTTCGGGGTTATTTCAGAGCTGCTCATTCGCCTGAATAAATATCTGAACATATATATAGAAGATCAACTTGAGTTTTAAAAGTTCGATAGAATTACATTTTTATATAACATGCGGCATACTTAGATTGGAATCCTATAGCAGAAGTGTACAAATTTGTATTTTTAAGGAAATTGACTATTTTAACCATTATAATATTATTGTTTAGCTAAAAAAATGTAACAACATCCATCGATCACAAACATAACCTCAAATTTTAAATGTCAAAATTTTGTGTTACCAATTTTCAATCCTTAATGTCAAAATCCTCTAAAATAATCACAGTTACTTAAAAATCCCGCTCAAATATTAAAAAAAAAATTGTGAAACTGAAGTCGACACACATCTAGAATTATCTAGTTGTATTTAAAAATAAAATATTACAAAAAATAAATAATCACACTTATAACTTTTTCAATTCCTGCATGCTCTATTATTTATTCATAATAATGTATTGATCAAAACTGTGACCTTACACTGTGACTGTGACCACAAAAAAGTGACCTAAAAGTTGTCAGATGTCTACTAGTTGTACTGATATAAATAAATAAAATAGTTTACGTTTTATAATAACAACAATTTTAAAGCTATCCAAAATTTCAAATATTATTTCATTTTCTACTGGTTCTGACATTTTCAAATACATTTACATATTAAATAAAGTTAACAAAGTCGTGGAAATATCTCATCTGATGTTAAATGACGGTATGGATCTAGACGGTAAACATACAAAACCTAGAGGGAGACTGACTCTTAAGTGCAGCTGCCGCGATGCATCTACAAGTGCTTGGCGACAGATTCTTAACTTGAAGGTGGTAGCTGGCTTAGAAAAAGTCCCTAAACACCATGCAATGATTTCGATGTGATGTTTTCTTCCATCGATAGCTCTCACTTAGTCGTAATTCAAACCTACGTCAATTGAGGTGGTGTCTGAACACCCTATCAGTTAAGCCAATCATCGATTATCAATTGATTCACCATTACGTTATATTGTAAATCGGACTATCCTCAAATGTTGTATCAATAGTAAGATTATTTTGCAACGTATTTTTGACAATATTATAGATAGAACATACATGCTTGAATTTACGTTCGAAATTAGGGCCGTGACAACAAATATCAATGGCTAGATCGAGTTATCTCAGGGTCTATACTTGTGGTTGATACACGATCGACGCCGTCCGGCCCGGTCCTGCCGGATTGGTATAATAGAGGATGGGGCTCCCTGACGTTCCGTCTGGTGCAGGTCCTGACCGGGCACGGTTGCTTCGGTTGGTACCTGCACCGGATAGCACGCAGGGAGCTGTGTGCTGCGTGGGAGGAACAACGTCGCACTCAGGCTGCGGCGGTAGGGCAAGATCTCTCACTGACGAGCGTGGTTGCGACCATGCTCGGTAGGGAGGATAACTGGAATGCAATGGCCTCCTTTTGCGAGGAAGTCGTCTCGCAGAAGGAGGCGGCGGAGAGGGTCCGTGAGCAACACCCTCAAAGTGGCCGTCTCCGCCAACGAGGGACGGGCAGGAGGAGGCGTCATTTTGACCGCCTCCTCCCACTGTAACCGGACCAGGGAACATGGGTCGGGGGCCCACCTTCCCATTGCACAGGTCCGGCGGACGGAGGAGATGGCCGGTGTGTACACGGCTGTCTCCCAACAAGACGGGGCCCGGCGGCGGCGCTTTTGCTGCTGGGCCAACCGACGGGGCGGCACGATGTCTATAGAGATCTCGTGCCACCCCAACTATAGCGGAAGACGTACACCGTGGGGTTTTAGTTCGTGCGAGTCGGACATAACCCACCCTTTCCCCCGAGAGGGTGGTGTATCCATAAGGGATTTCTCCAGGAAAAAAAAGGGTCTATACTTGTAAAAAAGATCCTACTAATATTAAGTCCTTTAAAAATTACCAAACCCCTCGTCAGGAAACCTGTTAAAATTGTTAATCATAGGGTTGCAAGTATTTAAAATTTGGTGAAATAATAAAAATCAAGCCCGAGTGCGAATTCAAGTCAATATAATCGTAATGTCCGAAATTACAACTGTTGAATCTCCCAGTATGGTGTATTATATCTATGGCAGTCATAAAAACTAGATAGAGATTATATAATAGATAGATCATAATAGTCAATTATACTAAAATATAATAGGAAGGTATAATTTTGATATTATGATGATTTCCAAGATTTCACTAATAATGTATGAAAACGATTCTTTCTTTCTTCTAATCTTTTATATTTTAAGACTCCTATATTTTATGAATAACATTTCTATTTTTGTGGCCTTCTTGAAATAAAAATTGTATTGTCTTTGCGTACATTTTTAATAATATAAGTGGACGGAAAATTCAGTAAACTTATAAAGCTATTTCATATATTTTCTTCAATACTTTGATCTGGTGAACTTGTATTCTGGTGGTCGTCCAATGGCGTCTGTTCCAATGATGTCAACTGGTGTTGAAAACCTACAAACAAATTGCAGTTATTATATATACATTGTCACTTTTTATAACGAAATTCAAGGGCATTTTTTCCGTATGAAGAGTTTTCGTTATACGAAAGGAAGAGAAAAAAATAAATGGTTTTGTGGTAAATTAATCAAATTGAACTACTATTGTTGTATGTTATAGAAAGTGTTTCGTTATAACGAACGACGTTATCGTATTCCTTGATTAGAATATTTTACACACACTTTAGAATAATATGAGTAGATTGAGTCTTCCATTAGATTTTTTTAAACCACAGAGCTTATATATTTTTATAAAAATTAGTAAAATTATCGTATCTTCGTTCACTTTCTACAATCGAACAATAATGAGCATTAGAAATTGAACCTTTAAGTCCCAAATTGTATTTGTTTAGTTATTGCATATATTTAAAAGAAAAAAAAAGGAAGTATATGATTTTGTATCTAATCTAATAGACAATAATAATATAGTAATAATCGAACTGTACATTGTTTTTCAATTGTCTATATTTTAATAAATCTCTGTTAAATATTATGATATATAGTTAATCTGTTTAAAAAGATAAAACTTACGTGAAGCTTCTATATGATTAGGAGCAAGATGTAGTAATAATCTGAGTACCTTCTCTTCAGTTACGAGACCAGACTTCCCACTGACAGCGCGCAGTAGCTGCTGAGCACTTATTACACCTAAAATTATTGCATATATGTAATAGCTAATGGGTATATGTAGGACATGACAGAAATCTGTCACAAGTGTTGTGGTGTAGGGATATATCTAATGTACACGTTACATGTTACTTTTAGTGGCGTGCGCGTCGTACTTACAATTGTCTTTAAAGAGCGTTTCTGTAATTGTACATAGTCTCACAATTCTATAATTCTTTAATACGATTTTAAAAAACGCGTGCGGAGCTGCGGGTACAGCTAGTACTTAAATATAACAGGAAGGTATAATTTTGATATTATGACGATTTCCATGATTTCACTTAAACGACTCTTTTTTTTCTAATCTTTTATATTTTAAGAATAACATTTCTATTTTTGTGACCTTCTTGAAATAAAAATTGTATTGTCTTTGCGTACATTTTTAATAATATAAGTGGACGGAAAATTCAGTAAACTTATAAAGCTATTTCATATATTTTCTTCAATACTTTGATCTGGTGAACTTGTATTCTGGTGGTCGTCCATGGGCGTCTGTTGCAATAATGTCAACTGGTGTTGAAAACCTACAAACAAATTGCAGTTATTATATATACTCTTTATAACGAATTTCAAGGGCATTTTTTTCCTTATGAAGAGTTTTCGTTATACGGAATGAAGAGAAAAAAAAGAAGATTTTGTGGTGAATTAACCAAATTGAACTACTACTGTTTTATGTTATAGAAAGTTTTTCGTTATATCGAACGACATTATCGTATTCCTTGATTAGAATATTTTACACACACTTTGGAATAATATGAGTAGATTGAGTCTTTCATCAGATTTTTTTTAAACCATAAAGCTTATCTATTTTTATAAAAATTAGTATAATTATCGTATCTTCGTTCACTTTCTAAAATCGAACAATAATGAGCATTAGAAATTGAACTTCTAAGTCCCAAATAAAAACTGATAATTTTGCTAATTACTGGTTTAATGAATTATGAAATTCAATTCATAATAAGTCCCAAATAGGTTAGTTCATATTTGAAGGAGTATTTATTTAGTTATTGCATATATTTAAAAGAAAAAAATAAGAAAGAATACGGTTTGGTAAAAATAGAAAGATTGTGTATATTTTCTTAACAACGAAAAAATCTAATAGGCAATAATAATATAGTAATAATCGAACTATATATTGTTTTTAAGTTGTCTATCTTTAAATAAATCTCTGTTAAATATTATGATATGTAGTTAATCTGTTTAAAAAAATAAAACTTACGTGAAGCTTCTATATGATTAGGAGCAAGATGTAGTAATAATCTGAGTACTTTCTCTTCAGTTACGAGACCAGACTTCCCACTGACAGCGCGCAGTAGCTGCTGAGCACTTATTACACCTAAAATTATTTCATATATGTAATAGTTAATGGGTATATG
>MU159921.1:47722-109415 GCA_015888305.1 Antheraea pernyi | reverse complement strand
TTCGTTGAGCGGTAATAGGCATTATCAAGCTACAACTTTTTTCTAGAACTCAATCATATATCTCTCATCGTTAAAGCAGCGTTCGTAAGAAACGTTTTACCATTTTTTCTCTGACTCCCCAGATATTACCCCCTACAACCTCACATACTTTACCTCTTTATGATATTAGTATAGATAATATAATTAGTTAATAGCTTCTGCCCGTGACTTCGTACGCGTGGAATGGTTACTTTGGGCTAAGTCGCAGCGGAAGCTCTGAAAAGGAAAAAATACCCCGATTTTGCAACATTCTTCATTGCTGCTCCGCTCCTATGGGTATTAGCGTGATATATAGCCTATAACCTTCCCTGATAAATGAGCTATCTAACACTGAAATGGGACCAGTAGTTCCGGAGATTAGCGCGTTCAAGCAAACTCTCCAGCTTTATAATATTAGTATAGGTTTTTTTTTGTTTATTTTTTTTTTTAATAATTTATATATAAATTGTTTGTCTCAAATGAAGTCCGAGATTACTTTATCGAACTTTATGAAAAAGTGTGTAATTGGGTCAAACTTGAGATATATATCTCTCTCTATATAGAATAGGTTTTTTGTTTCAATTTGGTCCAGTAGGTGACGCTGTAATCGAACTCAACGTTTTGTAGGATTTTTCGCGATTGGAAATAAAATTGAAACCGATGGTAATCGACTTGGCGCAGACGAAGTTGCTTTTTTTTTTTTTTCTCGAACTGACTTCGCTATTGACCTGGCAGGGTCTTCACAGCTTCACCGGAATAACGAAGTTGCGTGAATCAGCTATTATACTAATACTATAGGTTCGCATAACGGGGATTGCTCCGACAAAAGTGCATATTATTTTTAATCTCGAGGGAAATATCGTTTGTTTTCTTTTTGTTTGAACCCGCTGAAGCCTGAAACTACCAATCAGATATACATATATTTTGAAAATTTGCGTATTTAGACAGAGATGCTATAATTGCATGTAAAAAGGAATGAAATGAAACTATGAGTTATTTTTCTAGGTAACAAACTTTTCAGCGATTTAATGTCTTTTATCACACGTATTAATTAATCATCAATCTTTTTTTAATGAAACAAACTTAGTTTTGTTAATATATTTATAAAAAAATACAAGAATAACAAATTTGAGTACATTTTTGTTAATAGACACAACTTATACTAAAATGCAACGGATGATCGGTATCTAATGCTTTTATAGGTAGGTTTTGCAATGAACTGCCTTGTTCAGCATGATTTTAAACTTTTTATGAAATTTTCAATATACAATTCTATTAAATGAACTTGTAGATACTTAACTAACTTAATACAAAGTTATGTCACGCGACAAGACACACAGTTTAACTGAAATTAATTATTGATTCGGTAAAAGTACTATGAAATTATATTACTAAATTTATACTAAAGTCAATTGATGAATTAAATGCTACTTCGTAATCACTGGTTTACTGGTCATAAATTTAGCCAATAACCGATTAGAACAAACCGGTTCGTTGCATTTTTTAAAATGCGTTCTGATTACAGACTTAATATTAATTATTAATAATATATGATATTCTTCTGACTTCTAAAAGAAAAATCTTCTGTCTCCTATAATTTACTGGAGTCGTTCCACTAACTCTTTGCCAAATAGAACGCAATCTTAACGCGTTCCAAGGCGTACTATCGCAACGCTGTGATGTACTATTCAAGTACCGTCAGACTGCGCATGTGCTAGAAATACGCGACGTCGTGACGCGTGCTTTATTTAACGGGTTCCATCTATAATAGTACAACACAACGTGGCGGTAGTACGCGACGCTAGTACGCTTAGACACGCGTTAAGAACGCGTTCTGTTTAGCGAATCTTTTAAGGATCTCTAATCTTATGCTGTTTGTCATTAAGGGGTTCCGGTGTGCCTTCGCAGTCTAAGTTAGTTCATCTGTGACCATAGTTAGGTAACAAGCTTGTCTTGGATCCTTATAAACCTACCAATACCTCAAGCACTATTAGGTGGTAGAGCCACGCTGAAGCTATAACTGGTTTCAACATGAATGGGTCAGCTCGTCCAGGGTAGTAAACCCTCTCACAGAAAACCAACGTGAAGTAATAGTGCTTGCAATGTTGCGTTTCGTTCGGTCAGTGAGGGCCCCAGCGCCCCTCGCCCCTTACCTCTCCCCTTTCCCAACCAACACAAGCTGGCAACGCACATGCGAATCCTCTGGTGTTGCTGGTGTCTATGGACGGTGGTGATCACTTAACATCAGGTGTCCCACCTGTTCGTTTGCCATCTATGACGTAAAGAAAAAAAAACGAGACCCCTTAAAGATATCACTTTGCAATTTATAAAACAAATGTTTATCTTTACATAGTATAAAATGAAGTCGCTACCACTCTGTTCCCTTAGATATTTTAAACCATTCAAACATATTTTGCACTTAAATCGCAAATGGTGGCTAAACCTCCACAGTAATTATTTTTGTCTTTATAATTATGAACTATTTAATACAATACAGTATTATTCCTTATCCAATTAAAACAGGACTGAAAACTTCAGACAATGGAATAGCTCTTTTTATTTTTAAATCAATTGTATTCAATTACAGTCTAAATTTTTTTCAATTTCATAGTTTATTAAACAATCAAACATATGGTGGGCTACACAAGGTCAATGTGAAATATCAAACGGACATGTACACAGGATGTCTCATCATATCATAGGTTAGTTTCATGCAACTACGCGTCGCATATATGACTTTCCTAGCATGTCGCTGACACGAACACGTAAGACTTTTTTTCAAAAATCGCCGAACGCGACTACCGAATTTTTCACTTCAAAAACAGAACTGAATTGAGAATCTCCTCTTCTTAAACTCAGTTAAAGCTATGCCCTCACTCTCAACAAACATTTTCAGGATTAAAGATTTTATTGTCATATTATTCCCTTGTGCGATCACACTCCCGTCTGAACTGTATTAATACAGTATAAACTTTATAACGAACTCTTTATAAGAAATCAAGGGTCGAATTTTTTTTTACGTTATACGGAGAAAAGAGAACAAATAATTGTTTTTGTGGTAAACCAACCAAATTGAACGAATTTCTACGTTATAGAAAGTTTTTCGTTATAAAAAACGACGTTATAAAGATGTTACACTGTATTTTAATATAAAAACCGTGTAAATTTGCCGTCTCGCATACGAATATCAAAATGTTATGCTAAATAATTTTAATTGTATTCTAAACTAAGTAGCCTTCATATAAGACACAAAAAAAAAGAAAAATATCAATCAAGGATTGCTATCCTTTATAATTTTGCAGATCTATTATATCGAACGACAGTGACCTGTTGGTCTCCAGTCCATGTTAGATATCAATACCGAATTCCCTTCCAAGAGCTTTCAAAGGATGGCAGTATTCATCGAACCCGTTGTCTAATTTCTGTAAATAACCACAACATGTTGTAATTAATATTCACGATATATCTCAATGCTTAGTCTCAGGTAATCTATGGGTATATGCATAATGGATTTGCCCATGTAAATAAAAAAAATGGTAATTTAATATACAAGGAAACTCGGAGTTACACTATACCTAGGTTACAAGTAAATTCTTCTAATTCCTCCAAAGATATCCCAATAGAAGATATGAGATAAGGTATAAAAATAATTGCCAAATTTACAAGTATATCAGTTTAAATTTTTGATTGAAAATGAAAAGTAACTTTGGATGATGACTAGTGGTTGGAACACCGCGTCGGTGAAGGAAAACATCACCATTCATAGCATTTTATAACATAGCTTTCTTTAAGCCCATCTGGCTGGCTACCACCCTCAAAGTGAAAATCTGTCGAAAACGCCTGTTGACTTCGGACAGCCGATATATGTAATACGGGTAGTATTTTAAGTAATATGGTCCGGTTATAAGTGTAAGTCCGGTGCATAAGTAAAGTGGATGGAAAATAACAGCATGGAGTAGGAATTCTGAGATACCACAAAAACTTCATGAAAAGTTTTAACGAGGGGGCCGACATCTTGTAGAACATTAAAATTATCACAAAATACTTGTAACATTATCTACTCCACAATGGCAATAATAATGTAAGAGATTCGTCGCCAAAAATAAAATAAAACATGTACCCGCCATTAATATCCGCCATCCGCCAATAAATCGGTCATTATAAAATGTTTCATACACGTTTTCAGCGGTACAAGGATACAGGGTTTTTCTCCCAAATTTTGAGGATAAATAAGCGGGATGAAATGTTTTCATAATATTACTAGGGACTTTTCTATATGCAAGTTTCTGAGGTAACCCAATCCAGACAATTTTTTGGAATTATTTTAATGACCAAAGAATTTAATTGCACATATAATCACTGTAAATATAATAAGTGTACTTTTTATAATGTTTTAGAAGTAATGTACACTTCTAGACATCTGTCAACTTTAGGGGCATAATTATTAAATTTTATTTTAGAGAGATTTTCAAGTAATTGTGCATACTTAAGGAATTTTGAAGTTTCAGGGGTAAATATTTTTGAGAGTTGGTAATACTGACAAAATAGAAATAGGGCATATTTTGTACAGAAAAAAGGACCATTCACTAGGGATAGGTGAAATGTACAAATGTTCTTTATAAATACCGAGGTTAGTTCTTCGAGAAACCCGTCGTGCCCGTGGTTGCCGTCGTGACGGCGTCGGCTGCGGAACAAGCGCAGTGCTTCGTCCTTCGCGCGCTGGTGGTACTCCGGCAGCTGCTTCACCACCTTGATGACCCACGGCACCACCAGCACCGACAGCAGCGACGGCTTGCACTTCGAGTCCATCAGCCTGCAGTACTCGTTGTAAGCGTCCCGGACTGCCATCTCATTGTTCACTTTGTTTATTTCGCAGAGCTCGCCATAACGACGCTCCAACGCCTGCAATTATACTTAACTATTGTTTCTTTCCTTATCTTCATCCTAACTAAATAAGTAATTAAGTAACTTAAAAAATAAGTCAGCAGAGTCTTACTCTATTCCTCTATCCCCCTATTTTCATACTTCACTCTATAGGCGTGTAATCTGATTGTTGGCGTGGCGACGCAAAACACGAATTTTGCATTATTAACGAAATACTCAAAAACATTTGCAACCCTATCTGTATAAACATGAGGTTCAAACTGTTTTGTCGTGTACTCGTTCTATTAGTGTTACGCGGCACGCGCAGACGACCTAGCGCCCTTTGATAAATTACGTCAAACACACCGCGCCTGCGCCTATTTGAATTTTTGTATTTAATAAAAATTAATATTTATGTAAAAATATAAATTGTCATTATTTTACGGAACAAATTTGTAACGCTTTATCTTTTCATTATGCATAGCTGATTCCTGTCGTAGTCTATTCTTTTATGCATATAACTTATACAAAACAATTTCGATGTTTCACATCTGCCGGGTGTCCCGTGACGGCTCAATTTTTTTTATACGATCTGTTCTCCTTATGATATTCCCATACTTAAACCATACCTCAATTATAATAATGTAATAAATAGAAAACGAATGACAACTAGTATACACATAGTCTTCCATGTACAAACAACTATTTTTAAATACGACCCCTTTTGATCTGACAGATTTTTCCTATTCTTCTCGATTAAAACACTTTTCTCTCAACACAAAAACACTCTATGAATTTTTCAAAGCTTTTTGAAGTTATACTTCTTTTGGCGCGTAAGGAAAAATGATGAGAGTAAATTTTTACTGGCGCGTTAGGGAAAAATGATGAGAGTAAATTTTTACGATAGGCGCGCCCACCGTCACGAAAAACCGACACCCTGAAGTTAGCTATAGTCAACATTTTGTTTCTTTGTATTAAACTTTTCAATATATTAAATACCGTTTTTCTATTGTTAGTGTCGTTGTTTCTACAAACGTAGAATATGGAGAAAGATAAAATTTTTGAATAGATTATTATCTTGTTACACCAAAGAAGTATAACTTCTAACGCGTGTACATAAGTACACGCACCTTTTTTTTTAAAGATTTATAAAGGAATTCAGAGTTTGACAAATTCAGAAGACCTTTTTTCTATTGTTAGTGTCGTTGTTTTTACAAACATAGAATAAGGTGAAAGACAAAAGATAAAAAAAGATTTTTGTCTTGTTACGCCAAAGAAGTATAACTTCTAACGCGTGTACATAAATACACACACATTTTTTTTAGAGATTTATAAAGGAATTCAGAGTTTGGCAAATTCAGAAAACGGAAAAATTGAATATGGTAATCATCGAAAACATTTTGATTTTTATTCCAATAAAATCACTACATTACATAGTATAAAACAAAGTCCACTGCCTCGTCTGTCTATCTGTCTGTTCGCGATAAACTCAAAAACAACTGAACGGATTTTCATGCTGTTTTCACCAGTCGATAAAGTGGTTCACAGGGAAGGTTTTAGTATATAATTTGTCAAGGATTTTTTTTATAATCAGGGCGGGACAACGTTTGCCGGGCCCGCTAGTCATGAAATAAATAAATCTCCTGAAAAATGTTTTGTTATAAAGTTGAAAAGAAAAAATAATCAGTTATATCGAAAAGGGGTTTGAACTAGATCAATCTGATATGGAATGAGCTATACATATATATAAAGACAGCCATACCTCATTAAGCCCCTGCCTATCGGGATCATTTCCACTACACTCCTGATCTGTAGTTCTATTGGACATGAACTCTTCGACTGCGCGGTGCTTCGCATCAGAATGCACTCGTCTCAAGTCGTCGGGATGCAGGCAGCAGGATTGCGGGCCCCAGATCGATGCCATATAGTTATTGTAATTATACACAGCCGCTTGTACTGCAGACTTGTTTGCATTTTTATTCACCACTTTGAGTTTTGTATAATGGTCTTTAATGTACTGAAATATTAAATCACAATGTTTATTGTAATTAATACAAATAACAATCGGAATGATAACCCGGATTTCTTCGGATTCGGAGAATTAAACTGAGTTTTCAATTGACAGTATAAATATAAAAAACAACCTGTATATCAATAATTAATTGTAGTTATATTATAACATTCGTTTTTATAAATCGCTGTTAATTATTTTGCTATTAAGCAATTTATTGTTTCGTATCGTATTGCAATTTGCGAATCAAAAGTTTTTTTTTTCGAACTGACTACGCTATTGACCTATCAAGGTCTTAACAGCTTCACCGGACTACTAAGGCGAGCGTTTAAGGCACTCAGCCGATTTTATTTTGACAACTAGCTCAAGGGTGCGCGGCACACCTCGGCTTTGGCTGTTGCCTGATACATGCAATTCGCTACCTAAGCTAAGCTAGCTATTCATACATATATGAGTTGTTGAAACATATATCTGTACCAAGTACAACAACTCTTATATATATTTCGTATCGGATCATTTTCTAAACTATTTCAGTTTGATAAGGGAAATATATAATACCCTTCCACTTGCATGTGTAAGCGTGTATGCGTGCACGTGTGTGGAGGTGATATGTGAATCACAAGTTAATTAAATACTTATCAAAATTTTATGTGATCAATGTCCCTTGCACTCTACCTGTGACTCTCCCTTTCACACTTAATGTTTTATGCATAATACTTGCCTATTCTCACGGTGTGACAACACCTATTCCTATAATAACTGTCATTGGTAGTAATCGGTGGTAGTTTTGACGTTCATAAATGTCTTCTTAGGGCCTAAATTGAATAAGGCATGTTTTCTTTTATTGATAATATTAACAGACGACTGTTAATCGATAGAAAAATAATTATGTCCTCCATTATTTTTTATATATTACATAGGAATAATGCATTAACATTATTAGCTTTTGTAATAATAACGACTACCTCTAGTCGATAGAGAAGACTTTGGTGAAAACCGTAAAACACTATATAAGTTCTATTGAGAATCAGGTTTCATTTGCCGTAGTTTCCCTATTAAATGAATAAGATTGTAGGGCGAACTAAGAAAGAGAAAGTGTCACTTACCTGTTTCAATGAAGATAAATATTCATCGTCGTGTTCCGTGGCAATGTTACGTTTATCGTGAAATAAGTTAATTGCTTTCTGGGAGCCTTCCTCGTGCATTTTCTCAAGGAATTCAACGCTCACGCACGATCCCGTGTCGAATGAGTTCTGTACGAAAGATACGTAACACTCTCGCGCCTGCACGACCAGTCCGTTGTTGTTTTGTTGGTTTCTGTTTTCCAATTCCTTGAAATTATCCTCCAATTCCTGTGGATATATAATTATAATGATGATAAGTGATATTGGTGGAATGTTTCCAATTCTACAAAAAGGCTAAGTTTTTGATCAAACACCTTGATGTCACAAGCAGCGTCTGGAATCATAGCATCATTTTGGGATATTTTCAAGATAAAATCATATTCAAAATACTAGTTTATCGCTAACACCAATGAATAATTCAGAAATGCACGTCACAATAAGACCCGTAAGACCAACTAACAGACAGAACTATTGCTTAAATCAGTGGTTTTGGGAGAATTCAATTTTGTACAAAGAATTTAAAGAAATGAGGGGTTAAAAATAAAATGATTACTTGGAAGTGGTCGCAATCATAGCATCATTTTGGGATATTTTCAAGATGAGATCATACTCGAAATGCTAGTTTATCGTTATCATCAATGGATAATTCTGACGAATGCACGTCACATTAAAACCCTTAAGACCAACTAACATACAGAACTACTGCTTAAATCAGTGGTTTTGGCAGAATTCAATTTTGTACAAATACTTATACTATAAGCTGAGCAGTAAGAAAACATTTTTGAAAATACATCTCTCAAAGAATTTAAATAAATGAGGGATTAAAAATAAAATGATTACTTGGAAGTCATTGATGAGAACTCCTATCAGAGACACGGCTAGTACTTATTTGATAAGTTTACATAACATTTTATTTATTCACAATATGTATGTAGTTTTACTTTCTTTCGTGCAATTAGTTTGTTAGTATAGTTTGTTTTTTTATAAAAATCCGATACAGCAAAGTTTGCCGCGGAAACTTTCATAGCGAAGTTACCCGCAAAGATCTGTTACTATGCAGTTACCCACCTAAATCTGTACGATAATCTGTCAGTATGAAGTTGCACGCGAAAATCTATCATTATAAAATTGACTGTGAAAATCTGAGGACAAGACGGCTGGGATAATCTGATAGTATTAGATTGGCTGCGAAAATGTAACACTATGAAGTTGGCTGCGATAATCTACCAGTATGAGATTAGCTGCGAAAATATGCTATCAAGAAGTTAGCTGCGATAATCTGTCAATATGAAATTTATTGCAAAAGTCTGTCGGTATGAAGTTCCCTGGGATAATCTGATAGTATTAAATTAACTGCGAAAATGTAACACTATAAAGTTACCTGCGAAAATCTGCCAATATATAATTGGCTGCGAAAATCTGACAATATGTAACAACATTAATGTTCATAAAAAAAATACGTTATTTATTCATTATTGCATATTATTATTGGAAATGGGAAAATAATATTAAAATTTATATATATTATTATTATATACAATAATAAAATTCCTTAAAGATTGTTGGTTTAAAAAAAATGGTGTATAATGACCTTCAAAACAAGTGCTCTTTCACGATCCTCTTCGCCCTCGAGAGAGCTCCTGTTGGCGTCAAAGACAGCGATCGCAAGCGCCAGAGCCTCTTTATGGAGCGACTTGAGGTCCGACGGGTGCACGCAGAGTGTCTGTCCGTCCGTTATATGGGCAATTGCTTCGTCGTATGCTTTTTTAACGTCGACAATCGTCTTTTGTAATTTAGCTTCATTCAATGTTACGTAGTGCGGGTAACGAGCTTGGAGGTCCTAAAATGTGTGTACTTATAATATCAACAGTATCTTATGAATGACCTACTGCAGCACTTGCCGAAGAATGGTATAACCACAATAAAATTCCTTAAAGATTGTTGGTTTAAAAAAAATGGTGTATAATGACCTTCAAAACAAGTGCTCTTTCACGATCCTCTTCGCCCTCGAGAGAGCTCCTGTTGGCGTCAAAGACAGCGATCGCAAGCGTCAGAGCCTCTTTATGGAAGGATTTGAGGTCCGACGGGTGCACGCAGAGTGTCTGTCCGTCCGTTATATGGGCAATTGCTTCGTCGTATGCTTTTTTAACATCGACAATCGTCTTTTGTAATTTAGCTTCATTCAATGTTACGTAGTGCGGGTAACGAGCTTGGAGGTCCTAAAATGTGTGTACTTATAATATCAAGATTATCTTGTAAATGACCTACTGCAGGAGCTGCACTTGCCGAAGAATGGTATAACCACCAAAAACTTGTATACGATTTACGCAGTACCGCTGTATGCATACATACATAGCTATGAATGTACATTAACCAACAATGTTAGTTCGAAAGTCATATTATAGAGGCGCTGATTGGAAAGAACGAGTGCGACCTCTATTTATATAACGTATGTGTACGTGTGGGTATAACCACTCTCGCCAGCCCACAATGTATTGATAATATCAAACTCTAAGAAATCCACAGTTCTATGTTTTCCCACATATGGTGGTACCATAAGAACATTTCTCAGGTTCAAGGTTCCTCACGATATTTCCCTTCACCATCAGCCGATAGTGTTACCAATTCAACTTAGTAAATGTACGCGAATTGCGAAAAATTCCTTGTTACATGCCAGGGTTCGAACCTGCAGACATCAGATTGATATTCCACTGATAAAACCACTAGACCACCAGCACCACGACAGCAAAAACACTGAATTTTTTATTTTATTATATTGTAATGAACGAGTCGTTCAGTTGAGTAAGTAAAAGATCCCATTGATATATACAATTAGTTGTAAGTACTTTAAAAATCCATCAAGCTTTAAATGTTACAGAGAACGTTAAAGAATAGTCAAACATACCATTTGAATATCCTTTTAGTTCTCGTTTTAGTTTTGTTACTATAGTGTACACTATTGTATATAGTTACTATAGTGTACACTATTGTATATAGTTACTATAGTGTACACTATTGTATATAGTTACTATAGTGTACACTATTGTATATAGTTACTATAGTGTAGTATAACGACCGAGACATGTACAGTGTACACTATTGTATATAGTTACTATAGTGTACACTATTGTATATAGTTACTATAGTGTACACTATTGTATATAGTTACTATAGTGTACACTATTGTATATAGTTACTATAGTGTACACTATTGTATATAGTTACTATAGTGTACACTATTGTATATAGTTACTATAGTGTACACTATTGTATATAGTTACTATAGTGTACACTATTGTATATAGTTACTATAGTGTACACTATTGTATATAGTTACTATAGTGTACACTATTGTATATAGTTACTATAGTGTACACTATTGTATATAGTTACTATAGTGTACACTATTGTATATAGTTACTATAGTGTACACTATTGTATATAGTTACTATAGTGTACACTATTGTATATAGTTACTATAGTGTACACTATTGTATATAGTTACTATAGTGTACACTATTGTATATAGTTACTATAGTGTACACTATTGTATATAGTTACTATAGTGTACACTATTGTATATAGTTACTATAGTGTACACTATTGTATATAGTTACTATAGTGTACACTATTGTATATAGTTACTATAGTGTAGTATAACGACCGAGACATGTACATTCCCGGCAATAACTATCACGCCAGTATGCTAACGTTTTCGCAGCTGACTAAACTCGATACGTAATAAACCAAACGAAAATTACTGTCATATATTTTAATAACCATATGTATATGGGTCGAATTGATCGAGGGGTCCTTCGGATAAGATTGGCTAAGATAAGCATACCCCTATGACAGGTGTTGTATGAGTTATATTGTGGTAGGGGTCCAGTCGTATACAGTTACCATGTCCTACAACACGGGTTAATACGAAAATAAAACGTGTACTTGCTTTAGTCAGTTTCTTCTGTTTTTCATCGATATCTTTCTGGGAAGCCATTGTTTTTTTAGTGGAGAAGGCCGCAATCGCGTTAAGTAGACAGCTCTGATGTTGCTTGAATAGAACTGCCTCAGTAGCGCTGGGCTGTGCGGCGCCGCACGCAGCATCCATGTTAACCTCGTACAGTTCGGAAGCATCCCGTACAGCGGAGAGCAACGCAGCTTCCGATGTCGCCTACACACATTAAAGCAAATTCCAAATCATATGATTTTCACCTTAGTTTTTTTCCAAACAAAAACTGCCGTGATTTCGTGATTTTGCAACAACTGCTGCTTCCCAAAAGCAGTCTACAAACGATAACTGCTCTGATTTGACAATTTTGCGACAAACGCTCTTTCCATCTTCTCATTAATTTAATATCAAAATCAAAAACACTTTATTCAATTTAGGCCCTAAGAAGGCACTTAAGAACGGCAAAACCACCACCATTGCTGAAATACTCAATTATGATTGAGACCATACTTTCTCAAGTTATAATCCATCAATATTACCAAAAGTATGCTGTATGATCGTACTCTGTGACGTACTTAATGACGGTCATTGTCATATTTGCAAAGAGGTTTCGGTATTGCAATTGTTATAGTTAAAACTGCTAAGCAAATTTTAGTATCTCTACTCTGGTTGCAATACTTTCCTTTACAAAGCTTAAAGTTATGTAAGAGTTGCACATTTATCCACAAAGCGTCCGCAATATTTTTTTTTTCTCGAATTGACAACGCTATTGACCTGGCAGGGTCTTCACAGCTTCACCGGACTACTAAGGTTGGCGCTTAAGGCACTCAACCGATATGGGTTTTAGGTAACATACACAAGGGTGCACGCACACCTCGGCTTGGGCTGTTACCTGGAAAAAGACGCGTCTGACCTAGCTAACTATTCTAAGCTATTCATACATATATACATTTGTGAACCATACAATCGAAATTGCACGATTCACAAATGAATACGTGTATATCGGAAGTCCGCAATATTCGTTTATATAATGTATGACCCTAACTCTATGTTTATTACAATAGCAATATGAAATACTATGGTTATTGTATTCTCTCGGTTATACCTTCAGTATGCTGACTGGAGTCGGAAGCTCGCCACTGTTAAAGATTCTCATATACGTTTTGAAGTAGTCAAACAAGTCCCTTGTCTTAATTCGTTGCCCGTTGATCGTTTTGGGGGTCAAGTTTGTCGATCCAAAAATAGATGGCACTAATTCCAAAAGGGATACTTTGAATTCTTGACGGATATCTGTAAAAAATTTTACCATTTTTAAAGAGTACATTCAAATGCTCTTCTTCTGCAGGGTATTCATAAAATAGCGCTATTTAACCTAATATTATGTAAGGCAGAGTATTACTAGTATATTTTTAGTTATGCTTAGGTCATCATTTCTCAAAGTTTGAGTCTCGATGCACTGGTAGGGCTGGGTTTGGGATTCTGAAAAATAGCGTGATACAAACACCCCGGCTACTAAAAACTACTGATCGACGACAAGTACGGGAGGCCCCTCGGAGTCAGCCTCGGTCAGCAATCGTATGTCTCGTGTTATATTTTATAATCTTGTTCCCATCTCAAACCGCTACCAACTAAAGTGTCAATAAAATCAGATAAAGAACACAAAATACGTCACTGAAACTGAGTTTCACTCGCAAATAGTTAACCAAATTTACTAACAATACATAATCGAAATTTATTCAAAGACCTTTTTTTTTAACCTTAAGTTTTGCTCTAGTAGTCGTTTTCATCGAAATAGTTAGGATTAAACCTACACTATCCAGCTTGACTTGGCGAAGTATATGTTTTTTTGCGACTGACTAGCCGTTCTATTGTTGTTTTCTAAAAATGTGTTGCTTTTTTGCGTTTCAAAAACAACTTGCGTCTTACAAGGCTAGTTAATAAATATTATTCCTCATCTACACTAAACGTTTTTGGAAGAGTCACGAAGAGAAGTAGTCGCATGCAGTTCTGTAGTTACATTTCAAAAATGTTTACGCCTACCTTAAAAGGCAAGTTAATAAATAAAAAATGAGTGCGTGTAACCGTCACACGCGATTGAAATAGGACATATATATAAATCATAATCGTAGTAATCTGTTCGTACTTTTCTATGTTATTTACTTTACTAGCGGGCCCGCCAGACGTTGTCCCGCCCTGATTATGGAAAAATCCTTGACAAATTATATATCAAAACGTTCCTCATCAATCTCTCTATCCATCGATGAAAACCGCATGACAATCCGTTCGGTAGTTTTTGAGTTTATCGCGAACAGACAGACAGACAGACAGACGCGGTAGGGGACTTTGTTTTATACTATTTACTTTATTTATAACAAAGAGTTGCTAATAAAATTTTCTGTATTATTTAAGTTCTGAATTAGCTAATAGATGGCACTACAGATAATGAACTTTTGATTTAATTTGTTACATACTTACATTGAAACCAGATGGCAGCATGGTCGCGTGCCCATATATACATAATTAATTATATTGTATGATTTTTATTATTATTCAATTTAATATTCTCTATTATTATTATTTTTTCAAATAAACTATTTAGTGACAAAATATTTAAAAACGGGATGGTACAGAAACGTGACGCCATATTGCCGTAACGGACTTCCGTTGCATTGTCGTCCAGTTACCTCCTAGTCGCGACTAAAGAAGTTTTACTTCAATATTCCGTGTCTGTTAAAACGTCTCATGAAGGAAACCCAGCCAAGACGTGAAAGAGCTGTGGTTTGTCCATCACTGGATTATGTAGTTGAGGTGTGTTAGCGTAACAAACAAACATACTCACATTCCTATTTATAATATTTGTAAGGTTAATACTTCATATTATAGAGGTTACTGCTGAGTAGACAGTAAAAAAAGTATATTAAACGTACTGCTGAGGCGTCCGTCGAAGTTTTGTTCCGCGACTTCAAACCCTGGGTGCGGCATCAAAAATGCAGTAATATGATCGAAATAGGAGCGAATGTTCTGCCTTAACTCCCTCATGTCTTCCGTCTGGGTTTTGTTGATCTGAAAAGACGTCGCTCTACTATATAACCTATAGAGTAGTATGAGAGAAAGAGAGATACAATACTTGTATTTTATATAGTATGCATGAATTGTAGACCATGTAATGTTTTCTGACTTATTTTCTATTGTAGAGATTTCATTTTAATTTTTTCCTTTACTAGTGATCGCGTAGTGGTCGTAATTCGACCATAATTCATTAATTTGTAATGCTGCAATGTAAAGAATGATGAGAGTGAATTTTTACGATGGGCGCACATATCGACACCTATAAGCGACACCATGAAGTTGGTTGATAATTTTCTATCAAGATTTCGTGACAATTTATAGCTATATTCAAGATGGTTCAAATATATATGAATCTACAACACGTGTTTTATATCAGTGGAGTTAAAAAAATGTATATTCATACATGATTAACCTATTAGTGTGTGATTTCTAATTATAGATAGTGGTGAATGATAATTTATTACGAGTATACGTAATGAAAGTTATTATATTATAAACTTTCTTAAGTGGGTTTGTAGATTTGAGGTTAACTGCCGGTATGAATTCCTTTTATTAGTTTAATTGAAAATACTAAAACTACTAATAACTGCTAAACACAAAACAAGTAAACATAATCGGTTGATAAACAGAGAAAGAGATGTTTAAAGTATAGACTTACCTCTAGTCGTTTGTCGAGCAATTCCACTCCACCAGCAATCCCGTATGCATGTTGATAAGGATAAGGCCAGTCTCTGACAAGAAACTGTAGTACTTGAAATGGGTTTCCGCCCTCGTTCTTAGCCAGTTTTCCATATTCCGTGAATAGCTGCATACGATAATATAATATATTCGATCTTTCGATTAAGAAGAATATCTTGATGAAATCTTAGTATGGTTTCTATAGGTAATAAATACCCTTGCTTCTCAGATCCGTCACAAAATGATTAAAGACATTAGTGGATGCAGGTGATACGTAAATGACCTAAATGTCCATATACGTTCTACTGTTCTTACAAGGGTAGTGCAAATAGTCTGAAAAATGAAAATAACCATAGTACCCAAGTCCCAATCTATACCAGGTGAATGTTTAGACAGTAGCAAATTTTATGGGGGACACTCTGCACTCTATTCTCGTTCTAAATCAATTAAAAAAGTATGTGTTTAATATTTGACCTAATTATCTAGAAACATACAAAAAATGTAATCAATCCTCTAAGCGTCTATGTTAAAGCACAGTGTCCATGACCGTCTAGTGTAGTGAAAGTTAAGCCAACCAACTAACAAATGATAATTTTTCGAAGTTTGAACAAACAAAAGAGTTTATTGTCCGTTTTATTATCGAAAGTTATTAACTCCGGGTCACCGCTCGCAGGTTATAAGACTGGTCATTCAACCTGGGTTTATTTAAATTATTAGCCATACTTTCTAAATTCTTAGAACAAAATTTAAGGTTCTAATTTAAGTTCTAATCTAAGGTTCTCTTTGTTATCTATTAGCATTTGTTTCGATATTATTTTATGTATTAAATGTGACCATAAAGTGTCATGTCCTAGAATACTGCGACTGTCTAGCCTTTCACCTGGTATATATATAATACTAGCTTTTGTCCACGGTTTAGCGTAGCTTAATGTAGATTTAAGCTATCCCTCGGGAACAGTATTTTTCTATGGATGAAATGAACCCTATATACTTTTTGTACCCTTAACAATATTTATGCAAAATGTCATAGTTATGATATAATTGAATAGTTAAGGCGTCACAAACTCACTTTGGCATTTATAATATTAGATTAACAAAGATATAACTACACTTTGGAGCGCATTTCTGTAAAATTACTTAGTGATATATCACCTTCAACCACTCATGTTTTCAATTATAATTTCTTTATTTGTTCGCTTTATGTTTTGCGTATATTAAAGAGTGCACGAGCAATCGTACCTATTGTACTTAGGAAGCATATCTTTTTATAAGTAATAGGTACGTTTTACCGAAAATAAAACAGTGAACATTAGGCAGTCGGCGGGGTCGGGGCATTTCGCTGATCCGACTATCATTTTCTATCGATATAACTATCAACAACAATTTACCATAATGTTGTACGGACACCCTACAAAGAGTATGAACCTGTGAATCTAAATATTCATAGTAACGCTCATGAGTTACGTTCATAGTAAGATACAAGTAACGATGTCCTATTTCCAAACTTTCGCTGTCATACCGACCAGCGAGCTTTCCAATTGGTTGGTTATACTCTGACTAATTCCGAAATGCCACATTCTAAAATCGCTGTGATAAATTCACCGCCATGTGTATAGTGGTTGCGACACACAGATACTACAGATCACTTATTAGTAATTCCCCGGGGGATTAGGTGTATTCCCCGTTTGGTAACTCGACATATATAGGTTAAATACCGGAACGCAACATACCTATGAAATGTATAGATATTTTATTTACTTATTGTTAAATATATTTACTGATTATTCATCTATATACTGTAAATGAATCTTAATTCTATACTAGCAACCGCTCCCGACTCTGCATACGATAATTAAAATATGAAAATTAATAAGAACTATGTCACTAAAGGATAGATTCTACAGAAAAACAGATTTAACCTTTATATAATAATAGTCTATACTACAATTATAAAAAGATAAGATATGTTTTTCAGTATATAATAAAATAAACGGAGAAAATAACCAATTCTTTCACATATAAAAAGCTACTATTTCAGCGAATAACATAGTATCATATACTCAAAATTTACACTAACGCGAGCAAAGCCATGAGCAAAAGCAAGTAAGGAAAAAACGTTTTCAAGTAAACAACCAACAAACGACATCCTAGAAATATTCACAAATTACATACAACTTATGAGCTAGGAAGCATTTATCGCAATACAGTGGACCCCCGGTAGTCCGACAAACATTTTGCAGGGCAGTGTCGAACTATCGAATTCGTCGGATTATAGAGTACTGCCTAAGACCCCCTATAGTCCGGAATTTTTTACCAAAGAGTAACTTGTAATCCGACAAATTACAGATCCAAAGATAAGGTTCTTTATACATGCATATTATATATACATATGTACATATATATACTCTGAAATACTAATCATACTTCATTATATATGTCAAATTTAGTAAATTAAACAACAATAGAGAGCTTACGTTTTATTATAAAATTAACGTCATTAATGCTATATAACTTACAAAAAATATGCAATAACTTTACGTTAGGAAATAATTGTGTACAAACAAATGTACATATGAACTAAAATAATCAAAAACTATGAATCAATTATGTAATTTAAGAAGCATGCAAATATTCATCAATTTTTTTTTTGTTTAACATTATTGAAACGCGAGATTAAAGCTTTGTCCCTCAGTCTTCTCAAAAGTAGAAGTTCGTTGTAGGATGCACCATTTTCTTCAGCCCATTGCAAACCCAGCTCAAAGGCATTAATTGCATCTTGTGCTTTCACTTGCGGAGTAGTTGCAATCACTTCGTCGTCATCTTCCTGATTTATTGTTGTATGACTAGAAATCTCTTTTATAATCTCTTCGTCAGACATTTCATGAAAAATATTTTCCCCTTTATCCATTCCACGGCACCAGGTTTCCAAATCTTCCGAACTTATTTGTGTTTCAGCAGCAATTTGCTCTATTACTTCCGAAGGTACACTAATTTGTGGATCGTTGGTAGGAGTGGCGACTATATCTGGCCATAACTTTTTGACCTTGGCTTTTTTGACTTTGGCCATAACCTGTGATGGGTTAAGATTTAAATCTTTCACCTTTTGCAAAAATCTTAATTTAAATGGCTCTATGCAGGTGGCATCATTAGAAAGTTTCTCTCCTGTAATGGTCATTAAACGTATGCCATGACGACTTTTGAAACGTTCTAGCCATCCCTTGCTAGCCACAAAATCATCTTTTTTTATTATTTCTTTATAAAAATATTTAGCTTTCATTGCCAACATGGGTCCCGAAATGGGCGCATGCCTATTTCTTTCCTGAAGAAACCACATGTATAAAGCTTCTTCCACTTCTGGATGTTCAGCTTTCTTGAGTGTCTGTCTCTTGCCTGGCCCACAGTCAGTAGTTGACACGAACTGTTTAATCTTCTCGTGGTTTTTTTTAATGTCATAAATTGTAGATCGGCCTACGCCGTATTCACTTGCTAAACTACTGAAAGATTCATTACGATTTAGGCGATCTAAAATATCACATTTTTCTTTAATTGTGAGTGTTTTGTGCTTTCGCTTCTGAGCTTGTGACGACATTACATACTAGGTACGTATACGTAATACACAATGAATAAACAGTAAACAATGAACACGCACTAGGTCGTACGTAGTCAAATTCCAACTAAGCAATCAGAGTCAAAACAATACCCTATGCGTCGAGCACAATAGTGATGGTGCGTACAAGTTGTAACTTGTTCAATCATGCTTAGCGAATACGTATTCAATAATAAATAATAAACCATGTCGGATTACAGGGGGTGCCGGATTAGACAGGGGCCGGACTACCGGGGGTCCACTGTAATTTAATGGTGGTAGAGCCACGCTGAAACTATTATTGGTTTCAGCATGAATGGGTCGGCTCGCCCGGGGTAGTACCACCCTCTCGTAGAAAACCGACGTGAAGTAACAGTGCTTGCATTGTTGCGTTTCGTTCGGTCAGTGAGAGCGCCGGAGACCCGTCTCCCCTCCCCTCTCCTCTCTCCTCTCCTTTGCCCTCCCCTAACCCTTCCCTCCGAAAGATGGCAACGCACTTACGACTCCTCTGGGGTTGTTAGTGTGCATGGATGGTGGTGATCACTTAACAGCAGGTGACCCACCTGTTCGTTTGCCAACTATGACATAAAAAAAAAAAATTGTCACCAGTAAATTCTGGAAATCGTCTTCTTTAATGTTCTCCTTGATGTTATAAATTTGCACTGAAGAGATGAGCGTGGAGAGGGCGAAAATTGTGGAGCAATCCTGAATAGTGCTGCTGCTGTCGAACGTGCCCTGAGTGTCCATCAGGAGAACTGCCACCTGTATCAAAATCAGACACATTTCACTCGTTCGACATTCGAGAAACATAAGGAACATAAATATACAATTTTTAATTATTCTTTGGCGTAATAACGCGAAGTAATAGACATGCAATTCACCTCGTATTAACTGGTCACTGGTAATTTATACCTATAAATTATAGGTAAATCAAAATCAGCTAAATTCAATTTTAGCCGTTCCTAATATTTTACGTTATTTTTCAAGATCTTCAAATTTTGTAAAATGTTGTTCATAAAAAAATGAAAACCTTATTTATGGACGGCACGATTTAAACTTCCTTTTCGGTGTATACAAACTAGAAATCTTAAAAAAATGCACATGTTATATGAACGATTAAAATTGGTTCTAGTTCATTTTTAAATGTAACGACACATTCATAACATAGATTGATTTGTACACTCATCACTCACATGTCTTCTATCATCTGGTGAAAAGCTAAGGAACTGAAATTGACAGTCAATCAAAGTGAACGTTCGATTGTATTTGGAATCTACCAAAATACGTAGTATAAACCCTATATTTCCCAAAAAATAACATAAATGGCTCAAAACACTATACGGTCTTGCCCAACCAAAAAAAAAGGAGAATACCCAACAAATACCACATAGTGCAAAACTTTTTTATTGTTTACTTTAGGGTGTCCTTTTTTGTGTATATGCCATTCCACCCAATTTTTTAATGATCGGTGTGAAGGTTTTTTGTTTTTTTTTCCAACTGACTACACTATTGGCTTGAGGGTCCTTCACAGCTTCACAGAACAACTAAGGCGAGCGCTTAAGGCACTTTCGCTTGGCAACAAGCTCAACGGTCGGCAAGGTCTCCGAACGTCAGCTTGAGCTTGGACGCAACGCTACGAACCTGTTTAAGCTGAACTATTCTATTCATACATGTAAGTATTCCTTAGACATTTGGTAAAAGCTGAAAACAATTTTCATAATTTAGGGCTTTATTCATATGTTTATTATGAAAGTTTACCTTTTTATCATTTAACATAGCATGAATCGGCTCGGACCAGAGATGAATGCCGGTGGTTTCACGGTCGCAGCCTCCGCGCCACCGAAATCCTTTCAAAGGCTCGTTCTCATCCCCAAGCCACTGACTAGTACTCCGACTGGAAATCTGGATAGACAAATATTATTTAGAATAGTATTATATATATTTAGTCAGAATGTATTTTAACAGATGCTTATAATATTCTCATAAAAATAAACAGTAGAGAAAACGTGAGTTGTTTTATAACGTCGTTTCGTATTATTTCCCTCTTAAATATAATTTTCTTTAATTTTAAGTTTGATTCATAATGAAAAACAGGTTTTTTTCTGAAAAGATATTTGTAGTGGTAATTACAAGTATATTTTGTCCACCGGTGAAAGAAGTCGAGAAGAAATCACTTGCCGCTGCGATTGTATAACGTTGTTTTTTATTTTCCCTTTTTTCTTTTCTTTTAATTTGGACGAATAACGAAGATTCATTTTTCACGATTTTTTTACTGAAATAAAGATATTTGTAATTTTAGTTACAAGTATTATTTTACTCACCGGGGCATTGAGATATCTGAGGAAGAAATCGAGAAGGAAGGACTTCCCGCCGCGGTACGATCCCGCGACACTGACCACCACCACCGGCAGATCCTTGATATCGTCGCGCAGTAGAACACCTCTCAGAGCCTCCTCGTCAAGCCGGTACGTGTGATCCTCCTTCACCTCCAGCACTTGTATACCTCGCCCGTTTTCCATGTTTCTCACGTTTGACTTCTTTCTCTAAAAAACATATACCGTGTTATTACAAAAAAGTTAAATACGTATTAAATACTTGCTTTAAAAAGGCTTCGTAATAAATGGACCGCGCTCGCCCGGGGCAAGTTCACGTTATCCTTTTTCACAAGTCTAACCTAACGTATCCAAAGTGAGAAAAGAGCGAGATAGCGAACATTCAGCGACCGCGGTGCATTTAATATGAAACCTTTTTAAAGCCAGGATTAAACCAGTGTTTAATATACTTTTACTCAGAGGTCTGAAATAATTAATTATGCTATTGGTTTGACAAGCGTTTACAGCTTCACCTAACTAATTGTTCGCTTATTACATTACATACATTACATTTGTAATATCAGTAAGAATGTTATACAATATCAGAAACAACGTATTATGTATTTAAGCGCCATGTCAAGCGGGTTTTAAGGTCAAAAAGCTATTATAGAGTGGATCAATATGTGAACGATGGTGATGTCTGGAATTGACTCATCTCTGTGCATCCATTAAAAACAATTGTGACATTTACTGATATATACTATATATATATATGATATATACTGATATATATAGATTATGATTGTAAATATTATATATATTTGTTAAAAAGATAAACGAAATCGAGTTTCTTGCCGGTTCTTCTCGGTGACTGGGTTGTTTTCCGAACCGGTGGTAGTTTTGACGTTCATGAGTGCCTTCTTAGGGCCTAAATTGAATAAAGTGATTTTGATTTGGCAAATTATGTAGAAGTATGTTTCTTAAATTGCCGGTTTTATTATTTGACACCAAGAACAGAATTCATACATAATGGCTAATTACACTAACGAGTACAGTGGCGAGACAATAAAACGATAATAGGCCGAGAGAGTCAGGTGAACGAGTAGGTGTTTATATGTATTTTGCTAGTGGCGAGTCAGTTCACCGACGAACCAACAATTCCAAAGTTGTTGATGTTCATTTTATTTACGATTGCAATGTATGCTACATCACGCTTTTGCTTGTTTTCGTAATTGGAAGATGAGATTAGCACTCGGCCGAACGCTCGTCAAAATGGTTATATGTACCGAGCACTCGGCCGAGAGCACTGTCTCACCTCTGTACTCGTTACGTGTAATCAAGACATAACTTCGAGAAGTGATTATATCGTGCCGAAAAGGACAATACGTAGTGACGCCTAATTACATGTATACATGTGTAAATAATCAAAGCCAAAACAGTTAGATACATCTTCCATCTCTGTTTTTTTAGATAAAAATATCGATAGCAGCTATTTTTGTTTAGTCTTTTAGTCGGTAAGAATTTTAAAAAAATTGCGATTATTTCTCTTAACCTTGAAACTTGGTCGAATTTCGATGACTAGTATTATAATAATGAAAAATTACAACTAGAAGAATTAAAGATAGACCAAAATTGATCCAGATAAAGCGCATAGTTCCAATGAAAGACAATACAGTCGTAGGCAATAAGCTAATGATTTAAATACCTAGCGGGCCCAACGGACGTTGGGCCGCCCTGATAATAAAAAAATATTGACAAATTATATACCTAAACTTTCCTCGTGAATCACTTTATCTATTTCTAAACCGCATGAAAATCGGTTCAGTACTTTTTTAATTTATCGCGAACAGACAGATATGGCAGGAGACTCTGTTATATACTATGTAATGAAGTCGAATTGTCTATAATATTTAAAAAAAAATAGGATTTCATAAAATAGCAGACCTACCTTATTTCATTGCATACATGCGCTTATGACAAATAAAGTATTTGTGTTTAGTGCTAAACTTGAAATTGTAATAGTATGTATATATCTCTCCTTTAATATACCGGAAGTAATTGACGGAAAAATTCAATTTTGTAGGAAAATGCGTTTGAATTAAAACCATGTTTACACACACGTTCTACTTCTTTTTTAAATATATGTCAATTCTAAAAGTGAGGTAAGTAGTTAATTAATTTTTAGAAAATATCACCATTATTGTAACAGAAATACGTTTAAATAAGCATTAAAAAAGTTCCCAGTTTTTTATAGGATCTATACTAATATTATGACACTGAAGAGTTTGTTTGCTTAAACGTGCTAATCTCAGGAACTACTGGGCCGATTTGTCCGGAATTCTTTCAGTGTTACATAGCTCATTTATCGAGATACGCTGTATACCATCAAGCTGAGATTAATAGGAGCGGAGCAACAATGAAAATGTTTCAAAATCGGAAAGTTTTTCCTTTTGAGAACATTCGCTGCGTGTTACCGTTAGTAACTATTCCACGCAGACGAAGTCGCGGGCAGAAGCTAATATTTTAACATACTTTCATTACATACATACTTAATTTCAATACAGACAGAGTAACAGCATAATACACTACGATAATTAGCATAAAACTGAATTAAGTTGCAATGCCACGGAAAAATCATGTACATCTTTTAAAATATAAACAACATACATCTCAAATTATGCATTTTTAAATGGATTAAAAATAGATAAAGTAACTACATTTTGTTTAAACATGAACTTATTTCATATTACTTCACTTTATTAACTGTCTTCGGAACTACGTTTTTCACAAGTTTAAATATAAGAGAGAACAGCAGTCGTCTATCTTCGTAATTTTGACCGTATTCAAGAATTTGACGTATTCTTCTCGTAACGTTAATTTACTTTCTAGTGAAAAATCCGAAATCGTAATTTTGCGACTTAAATCTTAGGAGCGATACGTTATCTGTTTTATATGTTCGCACCGACGAATTTCCTGGTACCGCTAGTACATTTAGTACATTACATTTGAAAAAAAAGAACATGTCTGGGTTACGTCCTCGCATCCCGCTTACTCATTCGCCGTTTCGGTATTCCCGTGAACTTTGCAATAACAATAAACAAAGATAACTTACTGTGTCTCATACAGACATGTCGGTCTAAAACTAAATTGCGTGAGTTACACAATGCCTAGCCAGATAATACGCGGTCAAGACACGTCCTGTTTATATTGTCATTCTTATTAGTTATTAAAACACTAATATATATATGAATTTAAATAATATTAATTTGAAATTATCATGTAAATGCGTCCGTGTAATTGTAATTTCGTCAATATATAATATTAATATACAGCAGGCTTTGTCTGAAAACCAGCGCTACTACGCTTCCACATGGAAACTTGCAGCTTGTGCTGAGATAAAGACCTTTTCACCTCACGCAACACTTGTCTCTCTTGTTTTTTGTATTTATGTATATTCTTGTAAGTACGTGTTGTATGTATTGAATAAATATATCTTTCTTTCTTAATATTATAAAATTTAATTGTCAAAACAACCTTCTCGATGAACGAACAGTTGTGCCAATTTTTTGATGATCGGTCAAAGAATGTTCGAGTTTAACGTCCATAGAAATACAACATTATTTCATACGTATCACGTTACAATTTATACAATTTATAACGCAATGAAATGAAGAAAAAAAAACAGAATAAATATTGATATGTAACGATAATTCTTTTATTATCATATCAGCTTATCAACCAAGAGTCGAGATATCGCTTGTATTATTAACCGTCCCTATTGCTTTATATTATTACTCGCCAGACAAAAATTTGAATTTATGAGTTACATAAAACCTAAAAGACCAAATTACAGTTCCTCTCTTTTGTCTAACCATTTAATTCAAACATCATAGTTGTATGTATTTTTTTTTTATGTCATACATGGCAAACGAACAGGTGGGTCACCTGATGTTAAGTGATCACCACCGTCCATGGACACTAACAACACCAGAGAAGTCGCAAATGCGTTGCCATCCTTTGGGGGAAGGGGTAGGGGAGGAAGAGGGAGAGGAGAGAGGAGAGGGGAGGGGAGGTGGGCCTCCGGCGCTCTCACTGACCGAACGAAACGCAACAATGCAAGCACTGTTACTTCACGTCGGTTTTCTATGAGAGGGTGGTAGTACCCCGGGCGAGCCGACCCATCCATACTGAAACCAGTAATAGTTTCAACGTAGCTCTACCACCATGTATGGTTGAATTATAAAAAAGTCAAAGTACCTGTCTAAAGCTGTGTAAAATTAGATAAATATAGGATTTTACATATAAACATCTAGCAATAAAAACAGATTAAATTGGATCGTCAAAAATCAACAAAGACGCAATTTTTACAACGAAAAAAAAATTTTAAAATACGTTACAAAAAATTGCACATCTTATATTCATTATAAAAACAGTAACAAGTTTTTTTATAAAACGGAAATGAGTAACGGTTAAAAAATAATATTTTCATCATTTATAAGCCGATAGTATTACAGATATAGTGTAGAGTTTAAACAAAATCCATTCACTAATTATTACATGAAAGAATAACACAAACATACATCGAATGGTGTCATATTTTCACGTTTATAATAAAATCATATGTATTCATGTAATCTTCTATTCTATATATATAATAAGAACGTAACCCTAACGTGTCTGTACTTTTTAGATTTTTGTGAAAAAAATTGTTGCAGGTGTCGTGGAATACGTAATGAAATACATTTCAATCATTTTTGGAAATGTCTGTATGTTTATATGAACACGCATCATTGTTAAAGTCCTGCGTTCACGATAAATCATCATCGAAATCATAAAGCATATCCTCGAGTAACATTTAAAATCGTTTCATTAAAATCGGTTCACTCTATCAAAAGTTATTGTAATTATAATGACGACGCGACTTAAGTACGAGAGAAAAGTATATAAGTAAATGGACTATACATTCGGATGCTTTTATTAGTCACTGTTTTTTTACATTAGGTTCCACACGGACGAAGTCGCGGGCACGTATAGTGTTTCAATAGACTCTGAACTAAACATCACTACATAGTATAAAACAAAGTCGCGTTCTCTGTCCCTATATATGCTTAATCTTTAAAACTACGCAACGGATTTTGATGCGGTTTTTTTAAATAGATAGAGTGATTGAAGAGGAAGGTTTATATGTATAATAACATCCATTAAATAGTGGAGAAATACTGTTATTTTTGAGGTTTCTACGAGTGCGGCGCTGACGAAGATACCGCGCAGCACACGCTGTCTGAGTGTGTTGCGTGGGGGGAGCAGCGCCGCATTCTGGCGGCGGCCGTGGGAACGGACTTATGGCCGAAACCACGCTCGGCAGCGAACAGGCTTGGCGAGCGATGGCCTCCTTCTGCGAGGAGGTCGTCTCGCAGAAGGAGGTGGCGGAGAGGGCCCGCGAGGCAGACCCTGAAAGTGGCCGTCTCCGCCAAAGGAGGACAGGCAGGAGGAGAAGGCGCTTCGCCCAACTCCTCCTGCCACCGTAACCGGACCTGAGGGGATGGGCCGGGGGGCCCATCTCCTCATTGCACAGGTCCAGCGGACGAGGGGGGGCAGCCGGTGTGTACCCGGTCTGTCCCTCTATAGGTAGGAGCCCGGCGGTCACCTTCCGCCGGGCGGACCGTGGGGGCGGCTCTACAAGGTTGATTAGCTTGTTCGATCCCTTGCCGCCCCCACAAAACGGGTTTTAGTCCGTGCGACTCGGACATAACCCACCCACTCCCCCGTGAGGTTGGCGTATCCATAAGGGATTTCCCCACGTTAAAAAAAAAAAAAGGGTGCACCACGTGCAGGTGAGGTCGGCTTGGGTATCTCAAGTCTTTTTTATTTACATGTGTGTATATGTTGTGTAAAATTGAAGCAGTAGTGTGAGTAATGCATATTTTTATTTAATTTAATGTACTTCTAACACATAACACATCTACTATATAAAAATAAGTCGGGTTTCCTTCCTGACGCTATAACTCCAGAACGCACGAACCGATTTCCACGGTTTTGCATTCGTTGGGAAGTTCTCGGTCTCCGTGAGGTTTATAGCAAAGAAAATTCAGGAAAACTTTCAACAGAAAAGCGGGAAAATCATTTTTCACATACAGCGCCATCTGTGATACATAGCATGTACTACAAACCAATATTTTAAGTAGATGGCGCCGGTGCGTGATATATTGTTTGACAGCTACTCATTGTTCTCTGCTCAGTTAATTTCATGTGACAAACCGGTATTGTGTTCACTGTGAAATTGTGAAAAAAAAGTAAAAAAAATAAGTTATTCGTTTCCTAACGTTTCAATTGGAAACCATCAAATCAATCACGTGTATTGTGCAAATTTTTATTCAATTTCAACAGTAGGCATTTGTCTTTAAGGTGGTAAGTTGAACTGTGTAAATTATGTGGATCGTGCATTTGAGGTTAAATTCACCACTCTGTCCATAGTCCAAAATGCCTAGAGGACGACGTGCGAACATCGGCCGCCGCACAAGACATGCAAGCCAGCAACAAGTATAGTCACAGAACTTAAGCGAAGAAAGACAAAATATAATAAGAGAAAATGCCCGATTGAGACAACGCGTGAGCACACTGCGAACTACAGTGATGATGAAAATTTAGATATTGGACCAAGGACGACTATATGCCGATATTGCAATGCGTTAAAGTTCAAAAGAGAAACGGCTGGATTGTGCTGCGCATGTGGAAAAGTCAAACTGGATCCATTACTTACACCACCACAGCCTCGGCCATGCTCGGCAGTGAACAGGCTTGGCGAGCGATGGCCTCCTTCTGCGAGGAGGGCGTCTCGCAGAAGGAGGAGGCGGAGAGGGCCCGCGAGGCAGACCCTGAAAGTGGCCGTCTCCGCCAAAGGAGGACAGGCAGGAGGAGAAGGCGCTTCGCCCAACTCCTCCTGCCACCGTAGCCGGACCTGAGGAGATGGGCCGGGGGGCCCATCTCCTCATTGCACAGGTCCAGCGGACGAGGGAAAGCAGCCGGTGTGCACCCGGTCTGTCCCTCTATAGGTAGGAGCCCGGCGGTCACCTTCCGCCGGCCGGACCGTGGTGGCGGATCTACAAGGTTGATTAGCTTGTTCGATCCCTTGCCGCCCCCACAAAACGGTCTGTCGGTACACCGTGGGGTTTTAGTCTGTGCGAGTCGGACATAACCCACCCTCTCCCCCGGGGGGGTGCCATATCCATAAGGGATTTCCCCACGTTTACAAAAAAAAAAAAGAGCTAGTAATATTATAATCATAGGTAATCTCTACTAAGGTAGTTAATGGTTGCTTAAAAGGGTTATTATTACACTCAAGCCAACCTAATCCGAAGTTAGGTCACATCGCCGCTTTTGAGCTTGGTGTCATACGTGTCTTACGCGATCGCCCAATAAGGCCTGTGAACCTGTAAAGGCCCATTAAACCCTGTAAGCTCGTAAGTTTAATTAAAAAAAAATAGTTTCTGTCTATGCACAAAGTTTACGCAAACTTTTTAACTATAACAAAAATGATGCAATCGGTACTAAATTGGTTCGTCAATATTTATTGTGATGAAATATATATACTTTAATACACACAATAAATACAAGTATTTCATAATATTATCAAAGAAATATTTTTTTTTTTGGTCAGTTTAGTATCAAAAATTCATATATGTAGTATCAAAAAGTCATAAAAAAATGGGTTTCTATAGCCTTTGTCGTTTATATCAGTATTATTTCCACCTTTGCAATTTCAGAATAACTTTTGGAAACTGAATGATATAAAATTAAAATCGAATAACATTAATCGAAACAGGATGAATAAGATAAACTTCGTATTTAGTTTAATTTTAAAATTAGCATGACTAATCACAAAAAAAACATGCATCGGTCAATCCTTTATGCTGATAACAGAAAAGCGATATTTATTAGTTTCATACAAAAAAACCTTTTCAAATAAAAGTAGCCGCCTTATCATTTTATTATGTGAAATATTTATTACAGTGGAGCACATACCTGTGAATTAGGAGCACAATAATTAAAGTTATTCTATTATTATTTGTTATAATAATAGAGATAATGCTAATGGAATACTGATAAATGTAGAAGTAAAATGCACATAAAATTCACTAGAGCATTGCATTTATACACGACTGATCTCATAGGTAGGGAATTCACCGACTGCTAAATAATACACGATACAAACCAAAGGCGTGCGCGCCGTCCAAAATTGCGAATCGCGGGAATCATGAACTTGCGTCACCCATAAGCATAGGAATAAGACGATACGATAAGTACATTTTCGATATTTTTCGTTCAATGACAGATAATTAAGGTTTGTATACTTTGTGACAGATTAAAATAAAATATCGGTGAAAAATACTAATTTTATTACTCGCTTGTAATACATTTCAAATTTCCTAATAAGCTAACATTATATTTAGTGATTATAACTTGTATTTTAAAATCTAACCTACTATGATAATTATATTTAACTTTTTAATGCCATAGAGAAAGACGCGATTATTTTATATATATCATAAGCGCTATTGTCTTATAAGATATTATTTTTAAACAATTATTGTTTTTAGACGTCATCGTATCACTTGAAAAAACAGTTTATCCAGAAAATATTTAAAAAATAACTGTTTCTAAATAGCACCATTAAAACAGATACTTGCATCAGTTTACTTGCTTCCAATTATTAGAAATAAAATCTATGCGAGTAAATATCGCTACGAGTAAATGGCTATCCTTTTTCATTGATATTGAGTTGGCACCAATAATTATCCACTGATACGGATTCGCACAAGAGTATCGATACCTTAGTAGTTTGGTAGCATCCCTATTCACCCGCCATTCGCTGTAGACGAACGTAATACAGTGTTACCAACAACATATGAGAAAAATATGTAATTAAATATTATAAAAAATCTCTAGAAATTACCAAAAAAGATTTAAGTAATGAATCATTTGTACTATAACAATCAAACGGATAATATATGCACCCATACGCAAACTAACAGTAATATTTATCACGCAAAAGTTTGGCTGGAATGTTGGCTTTCGGTAATGTACTATACAACAGATTTATCTTAATATGTATACAGTAAACAACGTCATTTTAAAATCATAAATATCTATTTCATGCACAGATTGTACGTACTAAATATTTATTATAAATTTTGTGTGACTGTTCAATAGCGTTATCGGTTCGATAACTTGTCAAATTGCGTTTCTGAACACACAACAATCATTCGATAAATGTGAGTAAAATTCAACGGGTCGTTTGACAGGTCATCTAATGGATAACTTTATTGAGACAATAACTATTGGTAGTTTAACCGAGTGTCTCAGACACCGGGCATAAATGAGGTCATCTCTGGATGTTATCCATTTCTAAATATTTTCTTTTGGAATATGTATTATGTATTTTTTTAACGAATAACGCTACCAAAGTCGCTCCTTTTGTATGTATTTGAATATATAACGTGTTGTATATGATAGTCGAATTTTGATAACAAAATATATAATATGGCTGGCAACTTTGATCGATGACGAACAAAATTCTTATATTATCTTTCACAGCCAAAAGACGAGTTGCACCGTTCAAGGCCACCAGTCCACATACGTGTTCAATGCAATGTAGACCATCAAGCGGTGCTGATAAATATCAATTTTAGCGGAATGTTGAAATAAATTTCGTATTACATACTGGGGAACCCCAGTAATAAACAAGATTACTTCTTTTGTATATACATATATTTTTTAAACGTGAAACGGAAACGTTCCCAATATTTTCTTGAAATAATAACTAAATATAAAATCAATAGCCGAAAGCATGTAAGGGTATCACTTCCAAACGGTTGCACCTATTTGTCTAATTTTTTTTTGTAGGTACCTATTTGTAATTGTCACGACAAGATTTGTATAATAGAAAATATTTTAATAACCACAGTTGTGTTAAAACATACCTATATTAAAAATTAGCTGTTTCCGTAACTTCGCCCGCGTGGATTAATTATTTTAGGCTAATGCTAACACGTAGCGAAAGCTCTCAGAAGAACAAAAAAACGACTTTGAAACGCTCTTCTTTGGTGCTCCGCTCCTATTAGTCTTAGCGTGATGATATAGCATATAGCCTTCCTTGATAAATGAGCTATCTAACACTGAAAGAATTTTTGAAATCGGCCCATTAGTTTCCGAGATTAACGCATTAAACCAAACAGCTCTCCAGCTTTATAATATTAGTATAGATGAGTCAGTAAAGAAGGCAACGGGGAGGTCTTCAAAATATTGATAGAATTAATAGCCTGGTGTGCAATATCCATACACACCAACATCTATATCTACTATACCGACGTGACTGAAGACGAAATTAGCAGGTTCATCTATCGGACAGTGGACGCTCCGGCGCGGGATATTGTGGATTATAATTTAAAAATGACAATAAAAAATAAGAACAAAACCGCCATATAGGCAATAATCTCAGTGAAAAAAAATCGAGCCGTCACGGGACGTCTGGTAGATGTGAAACATCGAAAATGTCTTGTATAAGTTATATGCCTAAATGAACACATTACTTCAGGAATCAGTTATGGCATAATGAAAAGATAAAGCAATGTAGATTAAGCATAGCAGAAAAAAGACGGACGGAAGAAAGCGGACCCAGAGTCTGCAGAAATTTAAAAAAATCAAATAAACAAACTGGTGTTAATTTGTTTAATTACTATTTTATTTCATTACATACTCGTACTGTAAAAAAAGATTTGGCGTCATTTTTTTATTAGTACACTAGTGTGGAGCTGGACGGGATCGAGTATATGAAAAAAGTATTCTAATAGTGTTTCTATAAAAACGTGTATATCACAGTAGTTTTACGAAAATATTTAAATGTTTTAATTCTGTTTGATATCTTTGGAAGTGCTGAGAGAATTACTTCTAACTTTTATGTTTCTCTCTTGTTAAGTTAAAAACTGTTCATGTTCTTTTCATTCAAATTCATGTGGCGATAGACAGTATTTTTTTTTAATTGTGGCACGGTAAAATGACTGCACTATGCCTGATGGTAAGCAAAGTACAATCCAAAAACAATGGCAACCACCGAGAGAGAATCTACCCATCGCCGGTCGCCGCTGTCATGGCGGCCTGCAAAAATCTGGATATGCACAGGCTGATCCCGAAACGCGACCCGCAGAAGCGAATCACTATGACGGGCTTTTTCGCCATGTACATGGTGGTTGCGACCCAGTTAGTCTGTAAACCCTACCACCCCGCTTTCGCCATTGCCTCGTTCGTTTTTCAGCAGAGTGCACCACGTGCAGGTGAGGGTGACTTGGATGTCTCAAGTCTTAGATGTTATTCGACATCCCTTACACCCTTTTATTATTATTAAATTTTATAGTGCAATTCCAAGCGGACG
Source organism: Antheraea pernyi (assembly GCA_015888305.1). Taxonomy (NCBI): domain Eukaryota; kingdom Metazoa; phylum Arthropoda; class Insecta; order Lepidoptera; family Saturniidae; genus Antheraea; species Antheraea pernyi. Next base: position 76,377 of record MU159921.1, on the reverse strand, counting down.
AAGTCGCATGCCCTTGGTAGTTTGTATAATATTCATAATCTGACGTTTAGTAAATTTAACAGCAGTAATCAATAAGTTGTATATATGTAAAAAACTCTTGTATACTTATAACGAAACGTTAATAAGTATATTGCACTCGTTAGAACCCGGGGCTGATCGCTAGTTATTATCATTAAAATGTGTGCTTTTACGTTAGGCCAATTTTGTAACTAACACAGTAAAGCTCCTTGTAATTTCTTATTATTTTTATACATATATTTTAATTTTTTTTTATGTTTAAGAGTTGAGCGCGGAATGAATAATAGTATAAGTTTAAAGCGTTTTAGGTCTTCAGTTTAGTTCACAATTTTTTTATTATTGTTATTGTATTATCGTTCTTGACTGTTGACTGTTGCTATATCCACAATAAATAAATAAATAAGTATTTGCTTGGAAAAATTTGAGACCTGGATGAAAACCAGCGCCGTTTTGTAACTAACGTTAGAGACGGCAGTCCGCTAACGCCAAGCCTCTTTGTCATTAGATTTACATTTTATGTTTAAGGGTTTTTTTATTAGTTTTGCACACTTTATGATGATATTTGTCTTTAAAAAACCATATATTTCATAAATATTACAAAAATAAATATACATAAAACTTAAAGTAACCGCAACTACAGGACAATGATAGTAGATTAATTTTAAAAATATTACAATAACATTATTTCTTGAATTCGATTTTACTGTTTATTATACTGTAGGCTTTATTTTTCACTTATCGTATCGCGGTCTAGTATTACTCATTTAGAATTTACTGTAAGCATTCTCGATGATCTATAAATAGAATTTATAAACCAAGTTAAATGGTCATGGAGCCACTTTGTACAAGCCTAAGTTTTCGGTGAAAGAAAAGATTGTAATAAAAAATTAGAGGGCGATGAAAGGGCTTTTTGTAACAATTGCATAAGTAACTAACGTGCAGGCATGTTGAAAATCCGTCACCAAGCGTCTATAGGGATGTCTCGGACACTTAGAGCTAATCGCTTCACGAATTCTGTTTTACCATTTTAGATCATAATGATGCGGAAAGTGATTCTAGGAGTTATATTACACGTACGCTAAAATACAATTATTGGCTTTCTCATTTAACGACTGGGTTCTTCTATATAATTATGAGGAAACTATACATTTTCTAATAACCTATCCTAACTAATACTACAAATGCGTATGTGAGCTTGTTTATTATGTTTTTACGTCTTAACTACTGAACTGATTATCATGTATTTTTCATCCATAAACAAGTACCTGTTCTCGGATGATAGGTGAAATCCGTTAAGTCTAAGCCACCGGCCATAAATTAAATAAGAAGATTCTACTGCATAACACTTTGAAGTGAAAACTTCGCGTCATGACATGCTAGTAAGCGTAACCGTATTGCGCTTGTTCGCCTTGCGTCATAATAGCGACGCGTAGGTCTGTGTACATGTAATATTGATATTTTGTATTGAGATTGTGCAGCTTATATTGCAGTATGTAATTATAAACTGTATAAAAATGTATATAATTATTGTTCGGACTGCCTCGATTTTTTAAAATTACCAGATATGTTTAAATGTTATAAAATCGGCTCGCGAGTCATATACGGCGATTTCTCTCCTTCACTATGGCTCTTCAAAAATGTTTAATGCAGACATGGAATATTATTTACTAGCAGCTGCCCGCGGCTTCGTTCGCGTGAAATAATACTTTGGGCTAACTAACAGACAGCGGAAGCTCTCAAAAGAAAAATAATTCTGATTGTGAAACATTCTTTATTGGTGCTCCGCTCCTATTGGTCTTAGCGTAACGATATATAGCCTATAAGCCTTCCTCGATAAATGAGCTCTATAAAACTGAAAGAATTCAAATCAGACCAGTAGTTCCTGAGATTACCCCCATACAACCTCACAAACTTTATCTCTTTATAATATTAGTATAGATGAACTTTACTTGTAAGAGATAAGTCGTTATTGAAACGTCAGCCTACCGAAAAAAGCCACAACTTTTGAAAACAACAAACAGCAGCAGGACTAGTCGCTCGTAAAAAAAATCATATTTAGCAAATACAAACTTGAGAGTGCACTTTAAATCCTAATTATATCGATAAGAATGTATCTACTAAAACCAATCTCAAATTAAAAAAGGGTTTTGAATAAATGTTAGTTTTGTGCTGTTTATATTCGGCTCTTTTGGATTAGGGGTTTGCCGACGACTGACCTATATGGTTCTTGTCTAACTACAATCTAATAATCAAATTCCATAAAACCCTATCCGTGTTATTACAAAAAAATTTAAATACGTATTAAATACTTGGTTTACAAAGGTTTTGTAATAAATGCACCGCGCTCGCCCGAGGCAAGTTCGCGTTATCCTTTTTCACAAGTCTAACCTAACATAACCAAAGTAGGATAAGAGCAAGATGGCGAACATTCAGCGACCGCGGTACATTTAATACGACACTTTTCTAAAGCCAGGGGTCAATACGTATTTAACTTTTTTGTAATAACACCGTACAAGTTATAGAGCAACTTTCTTTCTCCATTTACTTAGCCCGTTAGATAATAAAGGCGAAATCGTCATCGTGTCGACGGTTGATAAAAACATTAAACTTTTAATATAGATACTGTAGATTTTTTAACTTATGAGATCATTAATGGGTTGTGGTGGTAAAAAGGTTGAGAAGCCATGGTGTTGTGTGTGAAATACTGTATTGTGTATTGCTCCGTAATTGAAAACTTCAGTATATCAAGCTTGTAGGCTAACGTAGCAATTAAGTTTTACGACTGCTAGAAACTTCATCCAGTAAACGGTTTTTATACATATAATAGCGGGCCCGGCGGACGTCGTCCTGCTTTGATAATCAAAAATAATATAATTCAACCGCGGCGCCACCTATGGGGTCTAATGAATCAAAACCATTCTCGGATTCACTGGAACACGCACACAAAATTTCATCAAAATCGGTCCAGCCGCTTAGGAGTTCACTGACATACGTACAGAAGAAATTTATATATAAAGATTAAGTGCTGATACAATATTATACTGTATTTCTATAGCCAATATTAATATATCCAAGTATCAATACATAAGTTACATTACGCTCTGGTCCCTACCATTAGTCATCACCTTCTTACTCTTATCCCACTTAAGAAGGGTCGGTACAACACGTTCTCTTCCACTCTCTCCTGTCAGATGTCATCTCAGTATTCACACCTTTTATACACATATCTTTCACACAATTTATCCATATCTTTGTCGATTTTAATCTACTCCATACTCCCATATCCGTCCATTTTCTTAGTTAAATCTTTTCTAGTTACATGACTTTCATCTCTCCTCCTGATATGCCCATACCATGCTAACCCATTACTCCTCAACTTCTCTGTCACTGGTGCCATTTTCAAACTTTCTCTGACATACCCATTCTTTATCTTATCTATTCCAGATACACCATACATATGTGCGCTGTTTCCACCATACCATAACATAACATCACGCTTGTATCGTTTAGGGAGTAAACAGATATGTATACTGTTATATATTAAGTTTTTTGACATTTGTATTAATTTTCTTAAAAAAATCTTTAAATTGGTAACACTAACGGCTGACGGTGAAGGAAAACATCGTGAGGAAACCTGAACCTGAGAAATATTCTTGTAGTACTACTGTATGTGGGAAAAATATAGAACTGTGGATTTCTCAAAGTTTGAAATCGCCAATACGTCGTGGGCTGGCGTGGTGATTACGCCCGTACCTTCCTTCGGGAAGATTCTTATGGCCCTGCAGTGGGTCTCTTACAGGCTGATGATGATTAATTTTCATAATATTTGGTCGTATTAAATTGTTGTATTAAGTCGTAGGATCATAAAGTATTGTTACTGAACAATGAGAAGTATAATTTTTTTTTTAACCAATTAAATTGTTATGTTTTATATTCATGCAATCGACAAGTCAAGTCTTTATGACTGCAATCTACAATATTTGTACTATACCTACAACCAATACAGATAATAGTGTATATATATTAACAGATGTAGGAAAAACTTGGTATACCTTGCTATTAACGAATATCGGCCACCGAAGAACAGTCTACGTTAGTCTATCTATAAGCAAAGAAGCGTATGCGCCTTAAAGAAACAAATCAATACAAAAATTAACTCATGACCGGCGCCGCAGGAAAGTTTGGGTTAATTGATAAAAACAATTGCAATAATATTTTTTATTGAATACAGTTTTAACGTTTACATAGTAGGGTGTTTCGTTCTATCCTTGTATTGATGTATCATATTGCCCGATTAGAATTTTTGATATGAAGCCTTGATTCTCTGTAAATAAAAAAATAAGTTGATAAGTCACGACAGGTTGATGTTACACGGCTTGCATTTTAACATTATATAAATGCTTATAAAGAAATGATTTACTACTCGACCGTGAAGCTAGCTAAGCGAGTTTAGAAAACCTTTACTAGTGTGTTTATCATTATCTTTTCCTTTATCGAAATCTCCGTCTCGATATAGGAATTAAAACCTATGTCGATCGACACCGTGTTCAGCTATAGCTACCTACCATCCTCAAATCCTTTAGATATATTTTGGCAGCTACTTCAGAGTCAGTCTCTTCTAAGTGAATAATGCTATCGTATAAAGCTAAACTATAACTTAATATCTAGTATATTGTGGTCAGCTATTGAGATATTGGTTTCAGTATAAATGGGTCGACTCGCCTGGGCAAGTAACACCCTCTCGCAGAAAACCGACGTGAAATAACAGTGCTTGCATTGTTGCGTTTCGTTCGGTCAGTGAGAGCGCTGTATAACCTCCCTCCTCCTCCCCAAAACACAGGGTGGCAACGCACTTGTAACTTTTCTGACGTTGCAAGTGTTTATGGACGTTGGTGATCACTTAACATCAGGTGACCCACCTGCTCGTTTGCCTCCTATGACATAAAAAAACCTTATAAATAAGAATAAAAAAAAAGTGCAATATACTCCCAGGAGTATATTACTAACTATGTTAAAACAAAGTTTTGGATTATTCCGCTCAGTCGGGAATATAAATGCTAGTAAAGACAGCATTCACCGTAGTGTATTCAGGCCGGCATGACGGCTACACAATCTTGCTGTATTACGTCAATACATTGCAATTACCATTCAGCAACGGAGCAGCCTGTCCATCTATACTTATTATTTATCAACATTAATATTACAAAAATGAACAGTTTGTATGTTTGTACACGCTATCTCATAAAATACATAACCGATATGAAACATTTTGCCTTATTCGTCCTGTTTATCAAGGAAATATCTTATGCTAAATAACTGTAAATACGAATCAACATTGCTATTAAAAGGTACCGTAAGTGAAACCGCAGCGCTTGGTAAGTTAAATATAATTCAAACGTACCCTTTCAAGATCCTCCAGATACGGATCATCTGCTTCGGTCGTGGTGCTGCGGCGTTTACTTTGAAAGAGCTCGATCGCCTCCTTTTTGTTTTTCTTATGATACGTAGATTTCTTGGCGCGTTGCACAACCATCGGGATGACGAGTATCCACCAGCCAGTCGGCGCGCAATCTGCTTCCATCGCTTTATAGTATTTATTGTAGGCCGCTGTCACAGCCGCTTGATTACCAGACTTATTCAAATCCGTCAAATCTCTGTATTTGAAGTCCATAATCTAAATAAACAAAAAAAAATAGTAAAGTCAATTAAAGTCGATCGAGATTAAATTGTAAATGGTAGAGCCACGCTGAAGCTACTACTACTGGTTTAAGCATGAATGGATCGGCTCGCCCGGGTACTACCACTCTCTCATAGAAAACCGACGTGGAGTAACAGTACTTGTATTGTTGCGTTTCGTTCGGTGAGTGAGAGCGCCGGATTGCCAACTCTCTTCCCCTCCCCACTTCCCCACTCCTCCTTCTCCAAAACACAGGCTGGCAACGCACTTGCAAATCTTCTGGTGTTGCAAGTGTCTATGGGCGATGGTGATCACTTAATATCAGGTGACCCACCTATTCGATTGCTACCTATGATATAAAAAAAGCAAAATATACTTGCAAGGGTTTGTGCAATTCCATTGCAGAATAGATGCAATGTGGCGATAAACTCAAACTTACAGTTGCACTATATGGGATTTTAATAAACACTTCAACTGACCATTCTCAGAAATATGTGAGTTAAAATACAGAGATTCTTATTATATGTATATATTAATTAACATTCGTTAACAAACTCTTATTATTCAACTGGCGGATGTAGTAATTGCTGATCTGTTTCAAGCGGAAGTAACAGAATAGATATTAAAAAACAACGTCCTGTGATTATGATTCTTGTGACATTGTGTCAAGAAATGATAACCCTCGTCATATCTATACTAATAGTATAAAGCCGAAGGGTTTGTTTGCTTGGGCGCTAATATAAGGTACTAATGGTCCGACTTAAAAAAATTGTTCAGTGTTAGATAACTTATTTATCTAGGAAGACTATAGGCTATGTATCCCGCTAAGACCAATAGGACCGGAGCACCAATGAGGAATGTTTCAAAATCGGGTTTCTTTTCCTTTTGAGAGTTTTCACTGCGTGTTAGCCTTAGCCCAAGTAACAATTCCACGCGGACGAAGTCGCAGGAATAGCTAGTTTTTTATAAACAATTATAATTTACTTATAGTCTGCATTAGGAAACCAATATTCCTTTTGTGTTTAAATCTTAACCTATAAGTAGTTCCTAAAATGTGAAGTTCTATTACTTTCTATCTATTTATCTATTTTAAAAGCATATGTTCTTAACTTTTGAGACCTCTTGAAAATTTTGATATAGCCTATTGCTTATTATCAGGTACAGCGCTTGGTAATGCTATAACAAAAAAAATGCTTAGTAATATAAAACTGTGATTTACCTGAGAGAGTAACATCTTCTCGTAATCAAGTTCATGTGACTCTTGGTTCGGGTGGAACATTCGTAAGGCTTGGCTCTTCCCGGCCTCGTGCGCCAATCTCAGATCCTCTGGGTGTAGACAGCAAGTAGTGGTATCCCAGAACGCAATCATATAGTTATCGTAAGAATGTAGGGACTGTTGTAGAGCCTTCTTGTTCTTACTCCGGTTTATAAAACTCATTTTCGTGTAAAATTCTAGGATTTTCTGAAACGGACACATATTCTATAAGTTTTATAGTTCCTTCGTATCAGACTGTACAAATATAATTAATATCCTACGATTATTACTTAACATAGAGTCTAATAATGAAAGATTGTGAATTAAAAAAAAGTGCGTGCGTACAAAGTACACATGTCAGAAGTGAAACTTCTTTGGCGAACTAATTTATAAGTCTTATTTATATTTATACAAATCTAAAACAAATTTACCCTCATGCGCCTAAAGAAGTTTCACTTCAATAACAGTCACTACGCGACATAATAAAGATCCCACCAAAACCTTCTTTCTCTTGTTATAAATTCTACAAGAAATTGGAGCCTATATATTTTTTAGTGTTATTTTTGGCAACCAATCCTCTAGTAGATTATTACTGCCATTATCGAATACGTAGTGGTATTACAAGTTTCTTGCAATTATTACAATGTTGTGACAAGATGGTGGCTCTCTTGTTAGAACTTTCCAGGGAGTTTTTGTGGCAAGTCAGTATTAAGAGTGGAAGAGCCACGCTGTCAGCATGAATGGGTCGGCTCGTCTGGGGTAGTACCACCCTCTCATAGAAAACCGACGTGAAGTAACAGTGCTTGCATTGTTGCGTTTCGTTCGGTCAGTGAGAGCGCCAGAGGCCCACCTCCCTTCCCGTCTGCTCTCCCCCCGCACTCCCTTTCTCCCAAACACAGGCTGGCAACGCACTTTCGACTCTCCCGGTGTTGTTAGTGTCCATGTACGGTGGTGATCACTTAACACCAGGTGACCCTCAAGTTCGTTTTCCAGTTATGAAATAAAAAAGAAAAGTCAGAATCAATGCTCCGTGGTATTTCCCATCCATTTCGCTTGTGCACAATAACTAAACTATATTACGTAACATACCACCAACATCATAAAATATAGAGTAAAATAACACAAGATTACAATGATATTGTAACTGAATAGCTGTTCATACGTCATAAACGCTTCGACAGCGCCTTGTTAAAACTTGGCTAGTTAGCTTTTGACGACTGCTCCGTTAATCCACCCGTATTTAAGCAACATATAACTATTTCTTTTTCACCACCGATATTGAGAATATACCATCTTACTTCCACATTTTATGTAAGACAGTGTGGCGTTGCAATATTACTTTACGTATGTGTGCGTTATCATGTCATAGGTAACGTATCTACAGGTTTTTTTTAAGTTACACCATCATTGCTAGATTATGAATAAAGCATAAAATCCTCTACATAACATTCTAAGATTCCGACAAATTGTTCATTCTAAAAGTTGCACAATAATTTAATAACCTTTCAATTTTAAAACGATATATAACTTCTTTATAAAAAATTTCATTACATTCCTCGTAAATATTTTTGGCCTCTCTGAATATACCCGTAACTTCGACCTTGCATATAATATAGTCAAAACTTTAATACAAATCAAAGTTAAACTATTACTACATGAATTTAAAATTAGCAATTGTTTATCCTTCAGTTATGTCAATGTTATACATATGATATAATACTATTTATACCTAAATTTGTTTTCTGCTCCTCTGTATTCAGAGCGATCAAAATGTTTGGCGTGAACTGTAGATCCGATTGAAATTGTGATTTTAAAGAAAAGTGTAATTTATTGAATTTATTTTTGTATATAATTTCTAAAAGCATTAGTGACCATTCATTCAAATTGTGCCAACTGTGGCTATAATATTAATTGATATATATAATATGCAAAATAATCATACAAATAGGTGGACCATTAACAACTCTGGACAAACGGAAAGGACTATTTTATTCATGATTAGTGACCAGATTAAATTTGGAGAAATAAATAAATTCATTCTGTTTGTACAGACTATTTCAATTATAAGTCTAAATCTCACCAAAAACGCATGTTAATAACTGAGGGCTAAATAATCACTAAATGTTTCCTACCTGAGACATGTCGGTTTTATAAAGATCTTCATCGTAACTCGATGCCCGGTTCCTTTTATTATCTAAAGTTGCAATAGCGTTAGCAAAAGCGGCCTTATGTTCTTCGAGAAACTCGTTCTCATCTAAAGGCGGATCTTGAGCGCATAAGTTGCTCATAGTTGTAGAGTAAGTTGTTCTAACCTCGGACACTACCAGTCTATTGTTTACATCGTTTATACTCCGTAGAAGTTCCAGATCTTTGTTGAAACTCTGTAATAATTGGCATTATTTTATTTATTGTTATAGTAATATTTTGATTGTGACAAATTAAATGATTAAGGGCAATGGATCCGATGTTCTGGAATTCAGGGTTTGGAGCGTTTCTTTTAATTTGTATAAACTATCTAATACGCATTACTTTGTGATATTAACATCTGATAGTCAAATAAAGTATCCCAAGGAGTACTGAGTGTTTCAGATATTGTCTCATTATTTATTGAGAAGATGGGGAACTTTTGCATTCTCAGTGTTAACGTCACCGTAGGCTATTGTATGATTACCTAGCTCCTCGAGTATCCATATCGTTCTTCTGGATACGAAAGCGATTTTTGTATTTTATTTCATCATAACTGTGATGTTAAGAAAATTTTCAGATATAAGCTTAGTATGGACACTTTCTATTGATTCCTTCCGTAATTACTTATCAGCCAATTTTAATATTTTTAAAATACGATATATTACGTTAGATATGGGTGTTATTCCCCTGTTTAGATGAAGAGTATTAGCATCTTAGAACGCATTGTAAGTGTTGGTGATTCCAACAATTTTGGAGAAATTTGTATGACTTTTATCTTGGGATCAATTTAATTACACCCCTCATTACAATGTTCAATTTTTTTCAAACTGAAAAAAGAACGCAAATCCACTCACCTTTTTCCAAGAACGTATACATTCTCGTTGGTGGTTTCGGTAAACGTTGTGGCACAATAAAATACCTTTGCTTTTAACTCTTGGTGGAAAAACACTCGCGAACGTAATGAATTTTAAACGACAACCGTATACACATTCCGCCGATATTAGCAATATGAATGTGCTTCAATATAACTTTCTTGTACCACCGACCATTACGTCGGTTCAGTGTCAAATTTACGTACTCAACCACAAACCCTGTTTAGCGAAGAATACTAAACATTGAACAATAACGGTAGTAATGGTTGTGATGAAATTCTTGTAAAAAGTATATAAAATCACGATTTCACGTATAGTAATAACCCCACTATTATGGGGTACATTAAAAATATTGTAATTAATAAGAAAAAAAGGAAATCCGTACAGGACTTATATCTTTCGTATTATAAAATGTATATATCTATGAAATTGTCTGCTTCTTTCCTACAAAATAGTAATTGAAATTAAATTTCTTGTAGCGGGCGTGATGACCAAGTCCGTCTCGGTTCTCCGTTCTCGATACATTACATTTTTGTTGAATGTAAAGATGTAGGAATTTTAAGAAATTTATCTAAGTCGTGACAACTTAAAATAAAGTAGAATAAGATTACCTCCAAAAATATAGCTCTTTCTTCGTCTTTCACAGTAAAGTCCTGTTTTCTATTGGAGTCGAATACTGTAGCTGCTTCCGATACGCCCTCTCTGTGAATATTTTCCAAATCATTCGGATGCAGGCATAGCATATCTTTCCTGTTTACATCATTCACGTAGGCTTCATATTTATCTTTGCTTTCGGCAATAGCTTTCGCTACTTTGTGCTCGTTCATCATCAAAAACTCTGTCAGACGTGCATCTAATTCCTGGACAAACCAATTAAACAAAACCGCTTTACTTATACATTTATATATAGAGCTTATTTCAGTAAAAAATTAGAAACAAACGTTGCAGAATGCATATATTTAAAAAAAACGAATAAATATGAATTATCAAGATTGCTTTGGTCCGTACTTAATGTAAATCTTCTATGTACAACAACAATTATAGTGATAACCTATCTGCTACACCTAATATTATAAAATTGAATGAACTCTATTACCTGATTTAATTGAGCGGCATATGGCTGACTATCCTTCTCTGAGCCCATCTTCTTTTTCGTTGCGAAACTGTTACGAGCCTCACTTGCAGCGAAACTGTGCATTTCTCTGAGAGCATTTTTCGGCCAACTCGGCTTCTTCGGGCCGCAGTTATCATCCATAATCGATTCGTACAGCGCCCGCGCCTCGCGGACTGCAGAGAGCATGGCAGCTTCTGACGTCGCCTTTTTGTTGACAAGGATTATTTTTTTGTGTTATTCATTTTTTTATACACTATACTGTATTGTAGGTGGTAGATCCACGCTAAATCTATTACTGGTTTCAGCATGAATGGGGTCGGCTCGCCCGGGGTAGTACCACCCGACCCACAGAAAACCGACGTGAAGTAACAGTGCTTGCATTGTTGCGTTTCGTTCGGTCAGTGAGAGCGCCAGAGTCCAATCTCTCCTCTCCTTCCCCCTTCCCTTCCTCCCCTCCCTCAAATACAGGATGGCAACGAACTTGTGACTCCTCTGGTGTTGCAAGGGTCTATGGACGGTGGTGATCACTTAACATCACGTGACCCACTTATTCCTTTGCCTGTGGTTGTAAATAAATTAGAGTCGTAACTCACGAAACATATTAAAACAATAATTAAAAATGGAATTGAAATAAAATTACCTTCATGATAGTCATTGGTGAAGGAATTTTATCGCTGTTGAATATCTTCATATAGCTCTGGAAGTAAGTTACAAAGTCGCGAGCTCTAACTCGTACCCCGTTAATCATTTTAGGGACTAACATTGACGATGAAAATATTGATGGAATCAAATCAAGAAGTGCCGTTTTGAATTCCTGGTCTAAATCTGTAAAAAATAGTTAAAAATACTATATACACGGTGCACCATTACAAAGCTATCTTTGTCTTACAAAGGTAATCGTATGATTAGACAGACTTCGTCATAGTTCTTGATCAGTTTTTGTAATTTGTTTAGTAAGAATAGAGAGACTTATTTGTTCATTTATCGTGTTCGTATATATTATCTATCGTTCATTTAAATTGTACCCTTACAAATTATTATCTTGATTTTAAAAGATAGATTATATACCAGAGAGGCGGCCATCGAACGTTGGTTTTCTGATATTGCGTCCAGGATGCGGCATTAAGAAACAGCTGATGGTTTCAAAACAGGACCGGATATGTTTTCGCAGATCACGCAACTCTTTAGGCTGGTCATCAGTAATCTATAAAGAAACATGAATAAAAATGATATAAATAGCCACTATTTATAAATTAATTAAACAATTTATAGATTTGCATCAAAATATCTTATTATAAGCTGTCTTATTCTATATATAAAACTAGCTTCTGCCTGCGACTTCGTCTGCGTGGAATAGTTACTTTGGGCTAACTAGCGCGCAGCGGAAGCTTTTAAAACGAAAAAAAAAAATCCATTTTGAAACATTCTTCATTGGCGCTCCGCTCCTATGGGTCTTAGCGTGATGATATGTAGCCTACAGCCATCCTCGATAAATGATTTATCTAACACTGAAAGAATTTCCCAAATCGGACCAGTAGTTCTTGAGATTAGCGCGTTCAACCAAATTAATAAGCTTTATAATATTAGTACAGATTACACTACTCTTCTTTACCTCGAGCCGTCATTCAAATTACAATAACTCTTGATAGAGTTGACCGATTTTAATGAATTTGATTTTTGTAAACAAATGTTGCAGGTGTCTAGGAATAGGTAATAAATAAATAATAGTTTAAAAAACTAAAAAAACACGCTTTCATAAAAATACCAACTAAAAAACAGAAAATAAAATTTAATAAATTTGTATTAGGAATAGTGTAAATTAGAAATAAATGTATATTTTTGTAAAAAGTGACAAAAAAATGATAATGACCTCCAGATATCAGTATTTTTAAACTATTATTTATTTTTTAGTTTAATTTTTTTAATTTTTTTTTTCGGATTATTGCATTGTCATCGACCTTTGACAAGTGTGCAAAGTTTTAATTAAATCTGATCATTCAAAGTAGGACAAAATCGAGCTCAAAGGGGTCGGTTACATATAGGTGAAGCTAATAAAAGCGTGATAAAAACATTTCAATCAATGTTAGCAATGTCTGGTTCTCTGTCTGTTTGTATGTACACAAATCCCTGCGTTCATGGCAAATTCTCTCATTCAAAAACTCATAACGCATGTCTTCGAGTACCATTTAGTCTTTGTTTCATTAAAATCGGTTCGGTCTATCAAAAGTTATTGTACTTTTAATGACGACGCGACTTAAATACGTGAGAAAAGTAGATAAATAGATGCACTCGATACATTCTGATTTCTTTATCAATCGCTGGTTTTTTTAATAAAGTTTCACGCAGACGTAGTCACGTGCACAGCTAGTATTTAATATTTATTTATCGGTCTAGGCCACATATAGTTGCTTGTAATGTAACAGTTACTTGCATTTTGTAAATAAAGCCAAATCTTAGTAATAACCAGAGAGTTAAAAGGTCCCGCTATTCCCCAATTCCTTTTTTTTTTATATTAGCACGGCAAAATGACTGCACTGTGCCTGATGGTAAGCACAGTACAATCCAAAAACAATTGCGACCACCGAGTGACACACTATCCATCGCAGGTCGCCGCAGCCTGCGAAAAGCTGGAATATGCACAGGCTAATCCCGAAACGCGACCCACAAAAGCGAATCACTATGACGGGCTTTTTCGCCATATGTTGCGACCCAGTCAGGCTGTAAAACCCTACCACCCCGCAATTCCCCATAATTACTCGCAAAGCATCTGAAAGAACATATTTAGTATTTGTTCCGTAATTCAATACTTACTTGGAGACTATTTTCTAATACTTGTTCCCCTCCAGTGCGACCAAACGGATACTCATATTCAAAATCCCAGTCTCTAATAAGAAACAGTAGACCCTGAAATGCTTTTCCTCCGTCAGCATTGTTTATAAGCCTTCCGTATTCAGTGAAAAACTGTAACAAACACAAACTTGTTTTAATTTATTTTTATGAATTACTCATTATTTTGTTGAACAAATAATATAACTGTGTTGCTATTTTTTTTTTTAAGTCGTAACTGACAAACGAACTTGTGGGTCACCTGATCTTAAGTGATCACCACAGTCCATAGACACTAACAACACCCGGGGGTTGTCGATAGTGCGTTGCCAGTCTGTGTTTGGGAGAAAAGGAGTGAGGGGGAGAGGAGAGGGGAAGGGAGGTGGGCCTCTGGCGCTCTCACTGACAGAACGAAACGCAAAAATGCAAGCAGTGTTAGTTCACGTCGGTTTTCTGTGAGAGGGTGGTCCTCCCCCAGACGAGCCGACCCATTCATGCTGAAACCAATAATAGCTTCAGTGTGGCTCTACCACTCTTAGAGATCTTCAACAAGAATCACAATCATTTTCATTGGTGTTATTATTTTACAATTATCAAATAAACAAAAGAGAAATATATATTTTAAACTTTAACAACCGAGTGGCAATACTGTTTTGATTTTGTGATATCACGAACCTATTTGTGTCGCTAGTAATGTAGTTTTCCTAAAATTATTTGAATTACTACAGTTAAGTTACTTTAATTGAACGGGTAATTTGAGAAACCACATAAGTGAGACCTTTAGAATGTTTCAGAAATCGACAAAAATAGAATAATTCACATAGACACAAATTTTCCAGAACTGTTTCGCGCTGAATATAGATTTTGAATTTTAATATATTGAAATATCGATTAGTCATCGCATTTAATAAACAATAATAATGAAAAAATATTTCAGCAGGAAAACTGTAAATTGTTATAATTTAAACAAAACAGTCATATTAACCATATTTTTAAATAGTATTCTTAACAAATACACTAAAAAATATCTTAATATGGTGTTATTATGTGTTAATAATTTCATATTCTAATACCATTATTATGCTATGTAATCATATTATCCATCATTTACTTCTGCATTATCTTCAACGTAAGTGTTTGGGCAACTAGATGAGTTTTCGTAAACTTGGGTATGCTTTTTTAGAATACTAGAATCAAGACGTGGATGTTTATCTGTACGAATATATTCAATATCTTATGTCGCATGTGTATTTTTCTCGAAAAGCATAGAATGAGTTCATGTATCTTTTTGCATAACTCAGAGTCTATTGCATTAACTTTCGAGTGTAGAGTAACTGATACCGTCATTTTAGATTTGCACCATAATGCATGAGAAAACAACTTATGATGTTCTAGTACTGAGCGTTAATGACTGGCCCTCTTATGAAAAGAAAGAAATGTACGCAACGTGGACTTTACACAGAATATGTGTATATCTTTAGGGTTTCCTTCAACCAAAAAAAAGTGCCTTATGCGGTTTTTGCATTGACTCTTGCAATTGATTGTAAAAGTTTATGCGTCATGTAGCTTTATTGTAATCGGACAATAAACAAAGAAGTTTGCTGAAGTAGGAAGTAGGTTGTCTGTTTTTTCAATATCAATTTTCTTATTAATGTATTTGTTACCTGTAGATGTTGGAGAGCATCTTCTTTAATGTTGCCTGAAATATTATATATCTGCACGGAGGACAGTAGAGTGGCAATAGCGAATATCGTGGAAGAATCCCGTATACTGCTGCGGTTGTCAAATGTGCCCTGTGTGTCCATTAGGAGTACAGCAACCTGGGAATTGAATTTAAAGGGATAAGTAATTCAATATAATAACACGTATAGACTTTTTTTCTTTTATAGTTTACATATTTTATATTATTTTAATGGCTTATTGTATCTAATTTTATATTAATACTCTGAAAGATACCAACTTTATTAATTTAAGTTAATTACGTTACGTAAAACTTATTTACGTGATACGAAATCCTGAAGCCGCGCTGGCGAATTCTGTTATGACAGTCACCAACGTTGAACAAAAACGGTGTGTAATTAACCTGAAAATTTTATACGAAAGTAGTGGCACAATAGTATGCGTCGTTGGACGTACTGTGAAAACTATGAAACCACAAATCCTGTGAAAAAATACCGAAAACGCAGTCCTCGGGAGTAGTCTAAAGTTGGCTAGTTTTCTGTTACATAAAAATGACAATATAGCAAGTAAACCATATATCTTGAAGAACTTTGTGTTTGACCCCAACGGTAGAGCCGCTCAAGCAGAAACTATAAATAGTCTATCAAAGCTAAAGCCTACAGAAAAATTGTAAAGTTAAAGGATCCTATCAGAACTGTATAATAATTATCATAAATACAGTGGTACAACAAAATAATCCCAAGGAGGGTTGATGTCAGGCAGGCGGCCGATCGTAGAAATTAAGCCAAATCATATACCACAACATGAAAAACAGTTGTACCGATCCTACTTATGTGGGATAAGGGTAAGAAGAAGAGTAAGTATAGAAATCAAATGCTTTTAATTGTAGTGAATGCGTGGGGCATTCAGATTCTGATCCTATGGTTGCATAATATGGTTAATATGAAGTTCTTGTAGATATGTATGATGATTATTGATATCATGTCCCTGATACTAATAGAACTCTGTATTTTAGATGCATATATTTAAACAGCTCGCCATCATGTTAAACTAGATTAAACTAAAACTAAAATATTGCGATATACTCTTAAAATATATCCTGTTAATAAAGGTGATAGGCAAGTATTATGATTATAATTTTCCTACCTTCTCTCCCGAGGGTAAGTCGCAAACGATTGGATTGGACCAAATGAGGATGCCTGTTGTATGCCTGGCGGTACCGCCGCGCCAACTGAACCCAGTCAAGGGCGTATTTTCGTCGCCCAACCATTCGCCGCTATCAGTACGTGCATGCAACTATAAAAATTAACCTTTTGAATATTAACACATTTTGGTAAATGTGATTAGCATTACTGATGAAATGGCATTGATGAGATAAAGGTAATTAATGAGTGAGATATTTTAAATAAAATGGCTGTTCGACAATCGAATGTTTTATTTATTAAGTATTATCTCAGTACTGGATAAAGACCTCTTCTTGCAAAAAATCACGGGCTTAAACTTGATGCTTAGCTATAATTTGTTAGCGTTATCAGATGGCAAGAAAAATGTTGACCTTTTATATTAAAATAAATCCGGAACTCAGAAGGAATAAAAGAAGGAAGAAGGAAGGAAAGAAAAGGAAAAGAAGGAAGGAATAAGGAGCTTCTTAATAAGTCATTGGTAATTGAAATTCGAGTTGAGGTTAGAGAGGTTATTAAAACACACTTTCACTAAATGGTCGTGTGGCTTCACCGCGGTAACCTTTGTATGTACGAACCTTTTCAGAATTCGCGTACCTTTACTAATTTATATAGGTAATACTATCGTCTGACCGTGAAGGAAAACATCGTGTCGAAACTTCAACCTTAGAAATGTTCTTATAGTACTACTGTAAGTGGGAAAACAGAACTGTGGATTTATAAAAAATTGAAATAACTAATACGTCGTGAGCTTACGTCACCATCATCAGATCTGCAAGAGACCCACTGCTGGGCCATAGGCCTCTTCGCGAAGGAAGGTATGGGTATAGTCACCATGCCAGCTCACAACGTATTAGTTATTTCAAACTCGGAGAAATCCACAGTTCTATGCTTAAATTAACTTAAAAAACGAAATCTATACGTATAACAATTGTCGTTAATCGTTGGGAACTTTCAGCAGTAGACTACGTTTATGAGATTGGTGACGTTTTTTTTTCTAATCCGAAATCTTCTTTCCATTTTTTTAAAGAAAACTGTATATTTGCATACATATTTGGAGACTCACCGGGGCGTTTAGATATCTGAGAAAGAAGTTGAGCATGAAGGACTTGCCGCCGCGGAAGGCGCCTGCCACGCTGACCACTACCACGGGTAAGTCTTTGATATCATCACGCATCAAGATGCGTGTCAGAGCGACCTCATCGAGGAGATAAGTTTGTTTGCTGGTCACCGTAACTACTTGTAAGCCCTGTGCCGGGTCCAGCACTTCAGCTGCTAACTGTACCGGCATTGTAGTCGCCGATGTACTTGCTGTTGCTGAGGTTACTATTTTAATAGTCTCTGTGGTTTCTGTTGCATTACTAGTTTCTGCACTAGTCGTGTCTGCAACTTTCACCGACGTAGATGAAGTTGATGCAGAAGATGTCGGCTTACCGTCTTTAAAAAACAAATGTTGCTTAATAAAATACAACGGCTTGTAAATAAAATACTTACATCAAGTAATCATACTCTATATTTTCTATATAGACTAGATAATAAGTTCATTCATAAAAATACGGTACATTATATTCAATCTAGTTATCCAACTTAATCTGTAAATGAAACTTGGGAACGTTAATATCGGTAGGAATTACATTAATGTTGATGAAAAGAACCGTTAGGAAAATTGAGTAGATTTTCAGATTTTGTAATATAATGTAATTACAATATATGCAATGCAATATATGCAATGCAATTATATGCAAATATGCAATATATTTGATATTTGGTCTTCAAAAAATAACGTATATTTTCACAATATATCTGGTGTCCAACGGTATGGCAAAACATTAAAATGATAACTGGCAATATGTAATTAATATTTCAGCGAATACATGATTAGAAGAGATTCTATCTCGGGAGTTAACGCACTTTTTTTCTTCTTTTTTTTACATGGGGAATTCCCTACGGGATTCCCACCCGAGCCAGCTGCGGGTGGGGTATGTCCGAATTGCACGGACTAAAACCCCATGGTGCCTTCTCACACCTATTGGCCGGGAAGCAGGAGGTGCCGACTGCCACTGCGTTTACTCCCCGGCAGGTGTTGGCCCCTTTTAGGGCCCTCTCCAACGATCGTGGGAGTCGCATCGGCACAATGCGCCTCAACCACACGGGCCTGTGTAGAAATTTCGCCAGGGCGACGGACGTGCCCACGTCCGCCGCCCGCAGGCCCTCTTTACGGCTGCTTCAGGTCATTGCTGACCCTTCGCCGCCGTGATCGTTGACCGCGGGAGGGGAGCTGGCTGGTCTGCTCCCTCTCCCTTTCCGCCGCGGGAGTTAACGCACTAGGTTAACCCATTAAAAAACTTAGGTGCAAATCAAACAACATATTTATGCATTTAAGGAAGCATTGTGATCAATTAGTATTGAAACAGGACTTACGGCTATTTACTTTATTTTAGACAAAAACTAAAATAGTTAAATCAGTTTATATGCACAAATTTAAAAAAAAAACATACCTTTAGTAACCATTATGGAGAACCGTTTTCACAAGTACTCTATAACTTGAGGTTCACGCTAACGCGACGATCAAATTATTGCCATAAAGACTGAAAAAAATGAGTTTAAAAAAAAATCAATATTATGCAACCTACACAAACGTTTTTGGAATTTTCAATAGGTCTAAATTATCCAAATACAAAATGTAATCTATTTTTCCGAAAAGTTACCGCGTCGCACGGTGGGTTCTCTCTGTAGTAGAGGTCGGATAAAAATGAAACGCTATTCGATTTCTCTAATAAAAAGCAATACAAATACATTTTCTTATATTATAGGAGGCAAACGAACACGTGGGTCACCTTATGTTAAGTGATCACCACCGTCCATAGACACTTGAAACACCAGGGAAGTAGTAAGCACGTTGCCACCCTGTGATTGGGGGAAGGGAATGGGGGGAGGGTTATCCGGCACTCTCACTGACCGAATGAAACGCAACAACAACAACAACACTGTTACTTCACGTCGGTTTTCCATGAGAGGGTGGTACTACCCCGTGCGAGCCAACCCGTTCATTTTGAAACCAGAAATAGTTTCAGCGTGACTCTACCATCTACACTCCACTCCAGTTTTTAGATTGGAATTATAATTTACTTATAACTTAGAGCAGGAATTTACAGGACTTATAACTTAGACTAAATTGAATAAAACTGTTTTCAATGTATAGTAATCAACCTATTTTACCCATTATATACCCCTTTTCGTTAGGTTCGTTCTCAAAATTTTAGAATAGTATGTTACTATGTATGTCACAAGTACCCAAAATAACAAGGTGTACGCTTTTGCACTTTTTATAAAACAAAAAATTATAGACTTACTATTTTCGAAAATTAGCGTGCCCACAAAAAAGAAGTGACAAAGAGACCAGCCCGGTCTATTCTAGTTTAGTCTATTCTAGTTTAGTCTATTCTAGTTCTAGTCTATTCGATTATATTCGATTTGTTATTTGCTAGAAATATTGATAAAAAATTTAGTTACGATTTATTGTAATCATGAATGTATGTATCAATTGTATTTTCCTCTTGATTTTTATCATCCAACTATTAAGGCTAGTCCTAAAAATGGTACATTTAGTGATTCTTGTTATTACACTATTATCAAATTATAATGTAACAGATAATGACCTCGCCTCCTACTTACTCACTCAATCGTTCGGTATTTCCGCAAACTTTGTAATAACAATAAACAAAGATAACTCGCACGGACATGTTATTCTAAAAGTTAAATTATGTGAATTACACAATATTCAACCCGACATCGTGAGGTCACGTCCTAAACTGTTTATATTGTAACACCTGCACCTGCTGCTTCTTTCGCGTTAGTTACAAAATTATTGTTGAGGTAATTTTTAATATAGCTTTAATAAATATTGATAACACGGCCCATGCGTACACAATTTTAACAAGCGGCCATCAGATATCGGTCGCCCACGATTTTGTATGCCTTTCTATTTCTATAAATGTGTCGTTAGATTTCAAAATAAGATGAATACAATTTTAATCTTTCATGGAACATGTCTAGTTTTTTAACATTTCCAGTTTTTATACACCGTGAACGAAGTTCAAGTTTTGCCGTTCATAAGGTTTTTAATTATTTTTTATATCTATGAAATATGAAGAGCTTGAAAACTAACATAGAGTGCTCTTCAGCATTTGGTTTTATGTGTATCTGGTCACAGAGGATTGTGGATAGCCTATGCAATACTTCGAGAGATCTAAAAGTTTCATAGCCCTTTTATGCGTTTAAGACTGCACTGGGTTCCGTCTCATGTAGGATTGGAAGGAAATCAGAAAGCTGAAGTTTTAACAAAGTGCTACAACTATGCTAGACGTTCGAGATAGAGCTGAAGCCGATGTTTTAACAAAGTGCTAAAACTATGCTAGACGTTCGAGATAGAGCTAAAGCCGATGTTTTAACAAAGTGCTAAAA
The DNA here is from genome assembly GCA_015888305.1 of Antheraea pernyi. Lineage (NCBI taxonomy): Eukaryota > Metazoa > Arthropoda > Insecta > Lepidoptera > Saturniidae > Antheraea > Antheraea pernyi. Next base: position 55,103 of record MU159921.1, on the reverse strand, counting down.
CTATGTTAGACGTTCGAAATAGAGCTAAAGCCGATGTTTTAACAAAGTGCTAAAACTATGCTAGACGTTCGAGATAGAGCTAAAGCCGATGTTTTAACAAAGTGCTAAAACTATGCTAGACGTTCGAGATAGAGCTAAAGCCGATGTTTTAACAAAGTTAGCTTAGAAGATAAGTATTCTTCCACACTATTCAGAAGTATTGTATAAATTTAAGATAAGGCGTCATGACATGTGGAAAGAATATTTACATTTGACTTCAAGGGATTTGTTACCGTAATATACAGTGTCAGCCTCCACCTGTACCGTGGTTCACAAAGGCGAATATTAACAGAACATTACTTACTTCTACTTTTAGATTACGGTCTGGACATACTCGTATTCCATCAGGGAAATTGATGTATCTTATGGAGATTATAAATTCACCAATTTGCAACTAGTGTGGTAAGAAGGTTGCCGACATCCATAATTTTTTGAAAGTGTGAAAAATAAATCTTTTTTTTTTATGTCATAGTAGGCTAAGGAACCCGTGGGTCACCTGATGCTAAGTGATCACCACCGTCCATAGACACTGGCAACACCAGGGGAGTTGCAAGTGCGATGCCAGCCTATATTTGGGAAAGAGGAGGGGAGAATCAAGGGAAGGAAGGGAGGTGTGCTTCTGGCGCTCTCACTGACCGAACGAAACAACGAAGCATTGTTACTTCACGTCGGTTTTCTACGAGAGGGTACTACACCGGGCGAGTCGACCCATTCATGCTGAAACTAGTAATAACTTCAGCGTAGCTCTACCACCTAGAAAATATATTAATATATTATTTGTTGTAATTACTTTTTGTTTATATTAAACTACACATCCCGGCTTTGAACGGGTGTACTAAAGAATAAAATGAGATATGAGACGTAATCTTTCCTTTGCAGTACGACCATGTAATAAAATAAATGAAACAAAACGATAACTGAATAATCTTCTGTCTCACTCACTCACTTTTCTATATGAAGAATTGTTAATTTAATTTTTCTACTTTTCCGTAGCATTTCTTTCATAGAAATCTTGGCCTGACGATTAAAAACAACAAAAACAATATTAACTAAATAGGTGCAATCGTTCGAAAGTGATGAACGATAAATTCGGTAATTTATTTTTATTTATACAGTAGCTTGTGCCCGCGACTACGTCTGCGTGAAATAGCTACAATGGGCTACCGCTAACACGCAGCGGAAGCACTTAAAAGGAGAAAAAACCCCGATTTTAAAACATTCTTCATTGGTGATCCGCTCCTATTGGTCTTAACGTTTCTCGATAAATCACTTACCTAACAGTGAAAGAATTTTTCAAATCCGACCAGAGTTCCTGAGATTAGCGCGTTCAACGAAATAAACGCTCTCCAACTTTATAATATTAGTATAGATTACTACTCTTCTCTCATACTTAAGTCGAGCTGTCATTGAAATTACAATAACTCTTGATAGAGTGGACCGATTTTAATGAAACAAAGATACAAAGGATATATGCTTTATGATTTTCTTGGTGAAGTTTTATTGTAAACCCAGTACTTTATCAGTGCTATGTATTCATACAAATAGTTTAGTTTTTGAGTTTATCGCGAACAAATAGACAGACAGAATTGGCAGAAGACTTCTTTTTTACACAACATTTATCGCTTAAATGATATGGCGAAACTTGACTGCGTGTATTTATTTGATTATATGACCAAACGGGGTGGTAGGGTTTTACAGCCTCACTGGGTCGTAACCACCATGTATATGGCGAAAAAGCCCGTCATATTGATTCGCTTCTGCGGGTCCCGTTTCGGGATCAGCCTGTGCATATCCAGCTATTCGCAGGCCGGCATGACAGCGGCGACCGGCGATGGATAGTGTGTCACTCGGTGGTCGCCGTTGTGTTTGGACTGTACTGTGCTTACCATCAGGCAAAGTGCAGTCATTTTGCCGTGCTACTATAAAAAAAAAACCGACACAGTTCTAAAAATGATTTAAATGTATTCTATTATACTTATTCATTGACACCTGCAATATTTTTTTTCACGAAAATCTAAAAAGTACTTACACGTTATATTTAGACTCTTATTCTATGTATAGAAGATATAGTTATATATATCTATACATAGAAATTTACGTAACGAACTGTTTTATGTGTTTTATCTAGTGACTAGTTATAGTAAAATGGATAGCAAAAACTCCTTCGATATAAAAAATACTCAAATGTGCCAACTATATGGTGATCGATCAAAAGATTTTGGAGTTTATCGATTTGAAATAATTATGCCAACATCCGATTATTTATTTCTTATACATATAATGATACGAAAATGTGAAATAATTTATACGGATATGATAACCGTATATTTATTATCAGCTTATCGGACGTGGATTTAGATATTATGAGTATAAATATCTTACCTTAGGTACTTTATTATTGAATAAATATTTATTTTATTTCACTTTACGGTTGTAACAGAATCAAGGTTATTGAATAACTTAAATCTTTTACTCAATCGATAAACGGTTTTGTTTAAGTAAATATATTAAATTTATGATTAACGCAAATAGAAAAATTGTTAAAAAATAATCTAAAGGAAAAACGCTAACGCATAACACATAGTATAAAACTAGCTGCCCCGTGCCCACTTCGTTGGGCGGTAAACATTTATAAAAAACTACTTTTTGTGATTTAAATATAAAAGTTCGACATATGCTGTCGATGACTTTTTTGTAGGCATTATTAAGCTCTATAACTTTTCTCTGGAACTCGGTCATTATCTCTCATCGTTAAGGCAGCGCTCGTAAGAAACGTTTTCGTTCGACCGTTTTTCCTCCGACTTACTTTGCAAATACGACTTCCACAAAAAAGTATTTTAATTTTTCGGGTTAATATATAGCCTATAATACTCACAAATAACGTGGCTTTCTATTGGGAAAAGAAATTCCAAAATCGGTTTAGTAGTTCCTGAGATTACCCCCTACAACCTCACAAACTAACAAACTTTACTTATTTATATTATACTATTTTTTTTATATTAATATATTATTAGTATAGATTGAAGTACCCGTCTGTATATTTTATGTCGGGGTTATATCGAAAGGTTAGATAAAAATATCTATAACTTTCATCGCTGATTTCGCTTATATAAAATTAATATACATTACCAACTTACCAATGAATAGAGATGATGCTTCTTAATATAATACCTCTATGGTTATTACATACAGGGTTATGTTTTTATTTAACTGCCTGTTCCGTTAAGAACTTACATAGTTCGCTTGATTATCCGATGACGGCTATTCGAAAGTCGCCAGTTTAACATTTTAAGATCCTACCTAAGTTTTATAACATACAAGCGACAACCCGCCACTTTGTCTGAATTTGTATATGTACAAATCATGACCACTTTTCACTATCATTACATATTATAAAACAAAGTCCTCTGCCACGTCTGTCTGTCTGTCTGTCTGTTCGCGGTAAGCTCAAAAACTACGAAACGGATTTTCATGCGGTTTTTCCCAGTAGATAAAGTGATTCACGAGGAAGATTTAGAAGCATAATTTGTCAACGTCCGCCGGGCTCGCTAGTTTTAGTATAACTAAAAGCCATTTTTTTTTGTTTTCGAACTGACTACGTTATTAGTTTAGCAAGGTCTTAACAGCTTCACCGGGCTACTAAGCTAGAATACACATTACACATGCTTGTAAATGGCGTACCAGGTGCTGGTAAACCGGCATGCCGGTTACTGGTATTCCGTGAAGCCGCGATACACATGCCTGTGGGTGGCATACCAGTTTTTTTTATTTGTTTATATACTATGGCCAATTGAAACAGTATATTACTTTTAAATTGTGTTATTCTGACGTATAACTTACGATACTGTAAAATGTTATTAAAATTCATTCAGTAGTTTTTGCGTGAAAGTATAATGCACATAGATCCATCATCAAGAACTTTCATGTGTATTATATTAATAGGAATGGATGTGTATATAAGTTAAAAATAATACATTATAAATATGATAATTATCATAAAATTTAACATAGGTAACTTAAAATCAACATTAAGTCTTAAGTCGCGTCTTCATTAAAATAACAATAATTTTTTATAGAATGAATTGATTTTAATGAAACCAAGACTAAATGTTACTCAAGGATATACTTAATGATTTTATTGGTGAGGTTTTCTCGTGAACGCAGTACTTTAGCAGTGATGCGTGTTCAAACAAACAGACATTTGTAAAAATTATTCAAATGTATTTCATTACTTACTACAAGACATATGCAACAATTTTTTTCACAAAAATCAAACACATACACGTTACATTTATATTGTAATTATATGTATAGATCTGATATGAATAAATTAAAAAGGAGCCCTCAAAGACGACTTTTTAATAAAAAAAAGAAGAATTTTCCTAATCGGTTTATAACTAACAAAGTTTTAAGGTAGGTCAGGAACATTAAAAAAAATCCGAATTAAAAACCTCCTTTTGGAAGTGGATAAAAAGATATGATAAAAATTCTTTAATGGTAGCACTTTTAAAGAGGGATTACCTATTAAAGTAACAGTGACTCAGCGGTAATGGTCACGGACAACTCATCTATTGATTTGGGTTCGGATACTGTACCAAATGGTTACATTCGAAGAAGAAAATTATCGTAATAAGAAGAAAATATCGTGGTAGGTATTTACTTGCAATAAAACTGAATTTTAGACCGAACGTCTGCTGGTATTTGCGCCCGATAAAGCCACTCGAATCTAGACTTTAGACGTAACATTGTTAAGTCTTTGCCTAAACTGTAGTAGAATTATTTTTACTTCTACCTAAAAGTAAACATGTTATTATTATCAAGATTATTTAAGATTAGCTGTCACCCGCGGCTCCGCACGCGCTTTTTAAAAATGTATTAAAGAAATGTAAAATTGTAAGTGGGTGTGTACATTACAGAAACGCTTTTTCAAAAACATTTGTAACTACAATACGAACGCCATCTACTGTAACATGTAACGTGTACATTAGATATATGAATACTAATAGTATATCGAATGGGATGGGATTTATCATCAGCAACATACCTGGAACTTCAACCTACTATATACCAAACTCAGTGCTCACTAACACTATATAAGAAAGTAATGAAAATTATAAACTATACATTATCGAACAATATATCTTAAATCTTTTATTTTATAGATAGATATAATATGCCCGTATTGTCGATATACTTAAGTTATTCTTATACGTTGCTATAATAACTGAGTTATATAGAAGCAAACGTGGTAAATAAAACAATATGGCCGCCAAATTGACCAAAAAGTGAATTTAAAAGACTTCAATTTCCGATCTGTCTTGCATTCGCCATGACCATCAACAAATCACAAGGCCAATCCTTGAAAGGTGTGGTTTGAATCTAGAATATCCATGTTATTCCCATAGTCAATTATATGTGGCATCGTTTGAATTTAAAAGACTTCAATTTCCGATCTGTCTTGCATTCGCCATGACCATCAACAAATCACAAGGCCAATCCTTGAAAGGTGTGGTTTGAATCTAGAATATCCATGTTATTCCCATAGTCAATTATATGTGGCATCGTTTGAATTTAAAAGACTTCAATTTCCGATCTGTCTTGCATTCGCCATGACCATCAACAAATCACAAGGCCAATCCTTGAAAGGTGTGGTTTGAATCTAGAATATCCATGTTATTCCCATAGTCAATTATATGTGGCATCGTTTGAATTTAAAAGACTTCAATTTCCGATCTGTCTTGCATTCGCCATGACCATCAACAAATCACAAGGCCAATCCTTGAAAGGTGTGGTTTGAATCTAGAATATCCATGTTATTCCCATAGTCAATTATATGTGGCATCGTTTGAATTTAAAAGACTTCAATTTCCGATCTGTCTTGCATTCGCCATGACCATCAACAAATCACAAGGCCAATCCTTGAAAGGTGTGGTTTGAATCTAGAATATCCATGTTATTCCCATAGTCAATTATATGTGGCATCGTTTGAATTTAAAAGACTTCAATTTCCGATCTGTCTTGCATTCGCCATGACCATCAACAAATCACAAGGCCAATCCTTGAAAGGTGTGGTTTGAATCTAGAATATCCATGTTATTCCCATAGTCAATTATATGTGGCATCGTTTGAATTTAAAAGACTTCAATTTCCGATCTGTCTTGCATTCGCCATGACCATCAACAAATCACAAGGCCAATCCTTGAAAGGTGTGGTTTGAATCTAGAATATCCATGTTATTCCCATAGTCAATTATATGTGGCATCGTTTGAATTTAAAAGACTTCAATTTCCGATCTGTCTTGCATTCGCCATGACCATCAACAAATCACAAGGCCAATCCTTGAAAGGTGTGGTTTGAATCTAGAATATCCATGTTATTCCCATAGTCAATTATATGTGGCATCGTTTGAATTTAAAAGACTTCAATTTCGGATCTGTCTTGCATTCGCCATGACCATCAACAAATCACAAGGCCAATCCTTGAAAGGTGTGGTTTGAATCTAGAATATCCATGTTATTCCCATAGTCAATTATATGTGGCATGTTCACGGGTCGGAAGACCATCCAAACAAACAAACAAACAAACAAACAAACAAACAGACAGACAAAATATAATAATATAGACAAAGTATAAAAAAAGTTTTTTTTGGTCATTTGTAGCCATATCCATTATCAAAAAGTTGTTATTTTAATTGTACATACACAAACTTTATTTTTATAATACGTAATAGAGAACAAATAAAAAATTGGAAATAAAAGTAGTATGAACTATTTGAATAGGAAAACAAAATAAACTTTGAAAATTTTAGCTTTGATACTTACCACATAACTTCAGAATTGGCAGTATGGATTAATTCCTTCGCCTATGTATTTGAATAGGAAAACAAAATAAACTTCGAAAATGTTAGCTTTGATACTTACCACATAACTTCAGAATTGGCAGTATGGATTAATTCCTTCGCCTGTCCTATTGAACGAATATTATTACTACTACTAACGAAATCTCTCAAAAGGAAAAAAGTACCCGATTTTGAAACATTCTTCATTGGTGCTCTGCTTCTACTGGTCTTAGCGTGATGATATATAGCCTGTAGCCTTCCTCGATAAATGAGTTATTTAAAACCGAAGGATTTTCTCAAATCGGACTGGTAGTTCCTGAGATTATTAATTACTTTTTTAAGGTCTGTTATCTACCAGTAAATACCCCGTGAAAATCGGCCCAAAGTAATGCGGACGAAGCCGCGGACAAATAAAGTAGAATATGTCAACCGCTATAATTTCGGCTATCTGACAGTAAAAAGTAAAATTCCCGTAAATATAGGTCCAGCCATTTTGGAGATTAC